>CAJHQP010000641.1:0-166958 GCA_905132765.1 Moricandia arvensis | reverse complement strand
CTATTATTTATACGGGGAATCCGAAAAGAATATATCATCACATCGGTCGGCAGATTAGGAGCAAATGATGAAATATCTTAGGTGCAAATCTATCCTCTGTAACGCTGTGTGAAAGGATGTGCATGATTATGAGTGATGAATTAGCTTCTATTCGACGCTTTTTCGTTTTTAAAAATTGCACATAATATACAAATTCACTATATAAATGAGATGGTTTAATCATCGTGTTAAGTCACACAAGATGCGAGAAAAAGTCTTCATTACCTCTTTTCTCCGTTTTACCCTTTTGCAAGATGCATTTTTGTAATAGTTTCATCTAGTTTTATGAAAACCCACCGGTTTCTCAAACTATCCACCCCTTCACCCACTCTATCTGATCACATCTTCGTTTCGTTCCTTTATCTGTATCATGGTAATGTTATGGTTATGACTACTCGAACTTTCCACTCATCAGCATTACTTTTGACACTTTAACATAGGCACATATTTAATGATCCGTATTTTTTATACCAATTTCGTAACATACCGTATAAGAATATATTAAAAGCTAAGCTTTTGTCGGAGTTAAACACATCGTACACGTATTTCTCACACAAGTATATGTAGTGTTATAATAGTGAGGGAAGGTTACCAAGCTTATTGCGGACTGCACGTCTATATTCATTTATGAAGTTGCTAATACGTATTAAAATATTTTGCCGCAGATGTTTTTATATTCATTGAGAGAGCTACATAACAGATAAGGTCATGCCATGATGATCATAACTTATTTTTAATTGGAAAAAAAAAAAATAAACCTTACTTAACGCACCATTTTAGACATGATGATTGCAGGAGTTAAAGAGTTGCCAAAGTAAATATCACTACTAAGCAAAGAAGGAACTAAAGCCTGAGTTTCAACCTAATATTAACTACTTGCTGACTGTTGGGCTTGGTATATCATCAGATTTGGATTCCTTCTCCAAGGTCTGTAAGTACTAAGTCTGTTATTTCTTATATCTTTTCCTCTTCTCTCTTCAGGATATTTAAATAGAAAAGATTGAGTATGATTTCCTGAGATGCAGAGGGGTAAGTACATTACCAATTGACCTCATTATTCTAATTCAAAGGAATGCTCACACATTGTTGGAAGCGAATTGGGTAGGTACAGTACCTTCCGATGACTTTGCTCCTATTCTATTTATTCTGTCATGTATATCGTATTCATCACATGTGTTGAAGCGAGGGGTAGTAACATTAACCGATGATCCACTATATGCCTTAATCCTACTATAAAAACCAAATCCATTCTATCAGTAACTCAACAAATGACTTATCTGCTCAACCCTCTACTGATCTCATTGGCTTTGTATAAAAATAAAATGGATCGTCTAACATCTCTCAGTGTTAAACAGTTCTGAGATTGGCGGAAAGAAATAAATTGGAATGGAATTTAGTTAGTGTGTTAAATTTAAAAAACTCGTACCCTCTATCATTGGTCTCCAATACGATCGACAGTACCCAAGGGGTATCGATCAGATGCTCGAACGGAACTGCATGAACGCCGTCTGCAAGTACGTAAAAAATTGTCTAAAATCTCCCATAATCGAGTCATTTTCTCTTTTTGTTGCACTAAATAGACACTAAAAATCATGTTAAAATAAGCAAACGTTCATATAAATAAACATAATTTATAAATCCACAAAGCAAAAAAAATGAAATTGTGTTTTTAATGAAGGGGTCGTGTCCGAGCTTATATACGTCCTCGACACTCGATCATCCGATCGAGTGGTCCTATATGGGTAACGAATCGATGGTTGATGTTATTGTGCCTCCTACCTCACTTTGGAAATTGTAATGCATTATAATATTTAATATTTTTTAAACTATTTACTATGGGTTGCCTCTCCATTTCAGTGCATTTGTTTAAGGTGCTAGCTTCGACAGAAAGTTGGGCTAATCAATCCATATATGTTTAGGTCTTTTGTTTGCGATTTCGCGCCATCTACTCGAACCATATTAGACCATAATAGGCTGCTACATTGAATTCTGCTGTCCTAAGAAGAGAGAGATATCACAACACATTGGATCCAGCTACTGTGGGTTTACAGCATATAGCACATAAAATACAAACAAATTGCTAACTTCTCGGCCCACCTTTCAGTTTGTATAATAAATTATAGCGATTCTTCATCGGACAATTAATTTAGCATTCGTCTCTTTAGTCGGGATACTCTTTCACGTACTGACCTAAAACTGTACGACATCACACGTTCGAGAACTAGACGAGTATAACGTTCTGATGAGCTTAGACAAATAAAGTACTTTGATCTTTCAGGTATCGAAATGCATGATCAATCTTCATTGTCATGTACACTAGCTTTAGTGATCACATCTTCTCTGTACACATTCATCGAGTTCGAGATGCCGCTGATATCTGTATTCTTTCTATGATTGGTTTAGAGCATGTACTATAGTCTTTCTCGATTCGCACAGAGATCGCTGCAGATTATAGCATAAAAACACTCATATCAGCATTCTTTGACTCGGCCCATCCTATTCTACATTCATTGTATAGTCACTAATGTCCAGCTGGGAGGGGCACTCGCATTATCACCTCTACAGAGTTAGTAGTTTGAGCAATATGTATAAACGGGGTGCTCTCCGGTGTTTTAAACCGCGGGCTTTAGTCAACACATTATCTGTCTGTACATTGAACTTCAAAGACGATATATCTCTCAATCACAGGGTTGATTTGTTCTCTATTTCTATATGATTTCTTTATCATGACGGTTTGGATACTTCTACTTGTTTCGCTGTGCTCAGCGACATAGAAGGATTAGCCTACTATGATGGAAGCAGCATATTCGATTTTCTTATGTTTGGTTTTCAGAGATCTTGTTTCTGAAACAGTTATTGTTGGCAAATAGGGTACATTCGATCCATAGTCGTACTTTTTATACGATTAGCAGAAACCTCCCAAATATCTGGGAAAGATATTACTCTTAAGAGTTTTAATCGACTTTACACTTCATCATCGTTTTTGTACAAGTTGCTAATCGAGGCTAAAATCCCAATCATCCCATTTCGATACATAGAGTCTACTAAAACTCATAGCGTAGTGCCAAGTTATGTATCATATATGAATATTTCTGTCGTGAGAAAAGGAAAAGGGCCCCAGTTGTAGAAGTCGATATGTTACATAGTTTCCAACTGTTTGTTTATTATTAAAACAATTAGATGTTTAAGTTATTTCATAAAAATAATCAGATAATGCACTTCATGTCAAATGAGATTCAAACACATCATTCAATCTTCAGTTAAAATGAAAAATTTTCGTTCCATATTTCTGTGTTCGTTTTTCCTCTATATGTTTCTTCTTCTTTTGCAAGGGGTCTGAGTTGCAATTTCTCTTTGCTCATGTAGGATTGAGCGTCTCGAAACATAGTCCGCCAGCTCATAAAGCCAGATTGTAGAAGTCTCTCTTGAAACTCGTCTTAAAAAACTGGCGAAATGGCCCTACGTATCAGATCCATTCGACATATGATACTAAATGTCTAGGGCTTCCACTTCCGGACACACATCGTCTATATATTCCGCAGAAACAGTGTGTTATAGATGGTAGGAACTCATCCAATGAATCCCCCGATCTCGTACTCGTCTAGAGAAAATTTACGAGTATTGATCACGATCAATCTACATGACAAGAGTTATCTCGGTTCTAGGTATGCGGTCTATCCACAAAGATAGTTCACTATAAACTCGGGCGTTACCGAAAGTCTTTAAGTAGAGCGGTGTTAGATTAACACACACACCCCAAGCTTAGGAAAATTTCTAACATGCCGGGAGATATTCTGATTGAAATGTAAGTCTCGCATACGACATAGGATTTGAGATACAGAATCAATGACTCTTTCGTTTTCGAGCATCTAGGGTATCGATCGATAGTTTCATGTACCGTGATGGCGATTCTTCCCTTTATCGATGAATGAACACGAATGCTTACCATGAAACTGGTGAAATTTCGTGTGATTACAAATGTTTGTGTTACGTTTTGTTGGAAAGGGAGGGGGATATATTATGCGAACTCAATATTAGGGATGTTCAATTTCAGATTTGAATTCGCCTGTATATCCTCACATCCTGGCCAAAAGATGAAGGAAATGGGTGCTAGACATAATCTCCCTAGTTTCTTATTGTGCTATCCTTAATATAAAAGAACTCTTGATATATGTTGAAATTCTTTGCGAATGGGAAAGTATATGCAAATACTTTAGAAGTAGTGGAGATGGTTCCATCCTTCGAGTTTCATTCCAGAAGGGTCAAGCACGGCATGATCACTGGAGGGTGTTGTGGGAGAGCTGATGTCGAACTAATGTCAGAGATACATCGACAGAATAGTCGTTTTTTTTTTTGGTCATATAGACTAAAATTTGTTTGATTGAGAGACGCCATATACTGAGACACTCTATGTAATGTATTTGTGTCTGGTTTGGTCGCAAGTATGGATCCGTCTGACGCATAACAAGGGTTCTTAGTGCTATGGCAATGTAGTATATTTTAGCTCGCGCACACACTTTTTTTCTGTCTGATTTTGTTCTGCATTATGCTACAGCGCCTACACACGCAAAGTCGCTGGCGTCACACATAATCTAATAAGGTAATTTCGAGTCCCAGTCGCTTGCACAAATTGGGCGACACATGAGTGGGTTTCCTCTCGATTTGATCTCATTTGGAAAGCCTTAAAGACTATTTCATTCAGAGCGTAAACTCAAAATTTCACTTCTTTACATAGGAGTGGCAAGTAAGAGGTAATACCACTCTGCTGAAATCTTGATGAAATCTTCTACAAAAACCATCATGTTCCTAAGAAGCTTCTAACGTCGTTTTTACGTTTGTTGGCGCGCAGGCCCATCATTACTTATTTCGATTTTAGGTTCTGTCTCCACTCAATTGTCTATGGCCGCCTGCATAACTTTTTTGTTGTCACCAAAACAATATCATTCTAGTTAACAGCCCCAATTTTAAGATGTGCACTTTTTCAAATTTAGGACGAGAGATGGATTTATTCTCTTCACATCTGGGGTAGCAACAGTAACTTTGCACAGTTATTCATGCATGATCAAAATCCGGATCCGCAATACAACGAAAAATCGTTGCCATAAGATATACTTCCATTAACATTTTGATATTATCTGTGAAATGGAACAATCAATAACATCTTCTTGGAATGTAGCAGAACAGATTCATTACATAAACAGTCCATAAAGGGAGATCGGTGCGGGTTATGTATACTCAGATAGTGCTGAGACTATACTTAGGACAAGTGAATGATGGTTCACTGTTTTCTTGATCATTCCGCAGAGTATGGAAATGGAGATCGTGGAAAGAATACTCCGAGGTATAATGCATTCAAGACAACCCAATATATTGTTGTGCACATGCAAGTCTTTCTAACAACATATACTATAAAGGGTAGAGGGAAGTGGATTCTTCCACATTTGGCATGGCGGTTAAGACTTTCCGGATCTAGTACACATCCTTGTTGTCCAAGTGAAGTATCCGTTTGTCAAAAATAAATATACCATCTTTCATTCTGTACGTACAGTACATTGATATCACTCTTATACCTTATTCTCAAGGTAAAACGACGTGTACCGGACTGAACCTAATTACTATTCTTGAGATCGGTTATGTGAATAAAACCCTGCTCCAGAAGTTTTCAATGATAATTTTTCTTCACTACTTCTAATTTAGGTTTGGATTCCAGCTACTCCTTGATTGTCAAGACTAGATTGACTTTGAGTTATCACTTAACAGGTGTATTCCTATGCATACACAAATCCGGAAAGTGAGATTCCTGAAATGTTCCACATGTCATGTAATTATCCCGAGAGTCTTTGGCGGTAGCTGTCTAAGCAAGTTTATTATAGCAGTATAGCAAGCGATAGGTTTCACAACAGATTGGCTCATATTCTAATGAATTGAACAATGAACAGGAGTCTACAAGTTAGTTTTAAACGTAGAGCAAGGAATTTTTTTTAACGTCCAGCAGGGAATATATATTTATTGGAATTTTCAGTTGCTCTGATGTCTTCTTTACTTCAAGTTCAGTTAGCGGATCGAAGTGATAGAGGCGTCTGTCGATCAAAACTCCGGTTGCTTCATGATCCATCTGTCGATCGATGGTATTCCTGAAAAATCAAGTCTCACAGCTGATGTCCGCCACTTGTCACACATAGATACCTTATTCTTTCGTCAGTGTCATATAACCTTGCATACTTCATCACACATGAATCGATACATGGTTTAATACCTCCATGCATGAAAACTGTATTCTTCTCCTCATTTGAAGCCATGAGAATGATATCGTCGTTTCTTCAAAGGCGCACATTTACAACACATATATCATTGTAGCGTAATGCTTACAGGTTAGTATATTTGATGCAGATAGAGGGTAATTCTATAGACATTGTTGAGGGTTCTATTATGTATACTGGTTAAATATTTTGAACGATAAATATCAACAGTTTTACATATGTGATTATATCTTCCATGTTCGGAAAACCATCGGTAACACGACCCGTTATTGTGCAGCTAATCAATTAATCGCTCTTCTGACTAATTAATGATTTTTGCAATTTAATCTTTTTTTTTGATTGAGACCCGGTTTGCTCATAGCCAGTGCACATGGTTCACTACCTAAAATATTAATGGATTTCATAGTTCTTACTCATATTTCAGCAGCTGATAGTTGGATATGTAAGGATACAAGAGTACAAGGCACTAGCGATTTACGCACTCGAATAAATACTTTCACACTCTCAAGACTCAAATTCTTTTTCTTGTATATTCTTATGTGTATCTTTTAGAAGCTAAAGATGAAGTAGTGAAAGCCTTGTTATTCTGTTTGAACACATGAGAGATAATAAAAACCCAGAGTTGAGCACACCTGTATATACCGAGTAAGGCAAATTAGGGAATCTGAGTAACCAAAATCAGCGGTAAACGGGATCATTTAGACAATGCCCGTCTATATAATGAAATGGTGCTTTCTAGATAACGAGCAACTATAGTGAACTTACTTAGAAAGATTATTACAACAATGGTGGTTGGTCACACTCTTGAATGATTGCATTCATTTGGCATCCAACAGATTACCCTGAGTCATGTACCGCTATAATGAATTTGTTATTGTACATGGAAACTCCTCGAGAAGACAACTTATACTCAAGTCTCTTAACATAAGGTTGCGTCTTGACGAACACTCGGCAGCAGTGGGAACAAATTCTTCACTAGAACTACTCACTAGTACGCGGCATTTCGACTTATCAGCTGTAAACGAACCGCATTTTATTCTGCATATTGCTCTAAATAGTCTCTAACCTTCAATTCTCTCGATAAGCTAGGTACGCATTAGTTCATGGAAAAAGGCATTGCGCTGGTGGGCTAATAGATACCCTCGATTAAGGTTCATACACGGTTTCGCGTTAGCTGGCTCTAGAGGAATCTTGGCGTCGAGATACAGAATTCTCGGCTGCTGAAAGAAACACATACATCTTAAATCTTGGACTAGAGTCCTCTGGCAGATTATCTCCTATGGAACTAAATGTCTCGTATCTTCTTTTTACTCTTCAGAGTATATAAAGTGGGTGAAACTGTCTTGCGTATGATGTGGTTTCTAGTAAAACCGGTCACGACATTCACAAGAGATTGATAAACTCACGCGGAATACAAGGCTCGACGAGAATATATAGAAGTCAGCAAAAATTTAGCGAATGAAGCTAGAGCCATCGCTGTCTCTCATCTATTATCCATCTTGCACGACTTCTAGCAACTCATCAATATTGGGTTATTGACTTTTCTTTCGCGCTAGGAATGATTGTTCTCTCCCGATCTTTTTGTATATCAGTCTACAAACATTGACTTGATCTACCTTAGAGGGTGATTGACGAAGAGGAAATAATCTTTTTTCAAGACAAAACTCCCAATCTTCTCTTTTGATAGAGAGGGTGTTATTTGCAACATGGTTGCGACTTCCTTCATAATTATTTTTCTACTTTAGAGATAATATATATTGCAATCTCATTTCTTCTGTTCATCTTCTTTTATTTTATATCGCGAGAGTAGGAAACTAATATAGTATTAAATTATAATCACTATTGCAGCTCGGCACGCCTTAACTCTTATGGTTCCCTGTACACAACTTATTTACAACTTCACATTGATTTTCTGTCCCTCTCATCGCTATCCTTGAAGATGAGGCTTGCTATATTTTCTGTAGCCGATCGGTGTAGAAACAAACCTTCTTTTCACAGGTCTAGAATTTGCTGAGAAACTGGAGAAATTTGGCTAATTATGCTCCATGACTCTAGTTCTAACTTTCCCTGTTCAAAGCGACTGATTTTCATGAAAGAGTCTCATCTCTAAATGTTATCTTGATCTAGAGAAAGTGATAAGAAAATACGTATTCCCATATACATTGGGACATGAGGGGTATTCGTTACTTCCACTATAGGCTAAGAGTAGAATATTCTTTTTACCCACACAACTCGAGAAGAGATCTTTACTTTATCGCGTGATGTTTTACGTTGTATGTCTTTTTTGGACAGGCCATATTCAAGGATATCGAAGAGACGGGGGCATGGAGAGAAATGATCTTACTCACCAGGCACTAGTGCTAGAATGCTAATAACCATTTGTTTCAATGAGCGGCGTTGGGTTTGTGAGAATGACGTTTCTCGTCTTAGTGTTATAGACTTGATAGTGTTTCGCGACACAAACACACTGTCTATGGTATTCTCGAAATCTGGAACCGCATCGTGAAGACAAATGTTAAGCAGTTACTGCTGTATAGTTATATTCTCCACCTAGAGAACCATGTCGCTTGTGGGCAGTCTTGCTGGCGACCCTAAATCTTCCCCACAAAACTTAAAAGCTAGCAGAACCCTGAATATGAATGTATTAGATTTTACACTTGCATCCATCTCTTCAGGATGTCGCGTTGGAGTCAAGAGTAATCTCAGTTCAAGCAAATGCTAGCTTTGATATCTTCATGATTCAACCTTTTGCTTATTCTATAAGGGAATCCTTCTAGCTTGAATAGCCTTACTCAGCCAATAAACCTCCCATTCTCAGTAGCATAACTGCACGAATGTTGGAACTATGGCGTTGCAGAAAAGGTAGTTCGCGTTCCAGTTTTCAGATTCACCTTGATCATTGACACCATTGAATGGCTAGAAACAAAATCCTCGAAGTGTTGTCCAGATGGATCTATGGGATTTTCAATGAGCGAAGACCATGAAAGGGTGTTGCCCCACTACAAAGAGAAAAACAAATCATTTTGAGGACTTCTAACAGCTGGAAGTTCTCAATCTGAAATCGACTGGTTGTAACTATTTAGTACGGATCCTCATCAGGACCTATATTAAAGTTGTCGAACTGATCAGCGGGCTTCTGTTGTATGTCTCCAAGTGTTATCCCGATCGCTCATGCTATACACACATTCAATTCAAAGATCACATGCTATACTCCGAGAGTGGGAGGTTTTCACGCCCTAGTCTAATCGATAAATCGGCCTACGACATTGCGCGCCTTTGACCTTCTAGATTTCCTAGGACTACTCTGTTATATTTAAATCTGAGTATGCGCGACCTTAATTCCTTATTCATTCCGCGAGTGACTGATCCGGGATATCGATCGAATTTTAGCTGAATCTGGAAGATGCTCGCCCCGCATAAGGACCAAACACTGATATTGGAAAACAGTAACACATTCATGGATCCTCAAAAGCAACTTCGTCCGTATCGATTCTCCGTCGTCCAAAGTCACTATTCTCTTTCGAATTCCAAAAAGTGTTTTACAGTCGCTGTCATTAGCACACACTTTGAGGAGGTAAAGATAATAGGGTAGGACAAACAGTAAAATAAGAAATAAAAACTATCCTAGACTATATAATACTAAACATCGAGTCTAGATGGCAATAAGAATAGAGTCCCTGCAACGTCGCCAATGCAACCCTGTGAGCGTCCCTTCCTCATTTCAACTGTCAGTATTAACTCCTTAATATTCTCCACTTTACTTCACTCAAAATGAAGAGGTTCAGTGTAAGAAACTAAATAAGGGATCGAGTTCCCATCCACCATAGACCTCCCTAAAGGAATACTGCGCCACATAAACAAATATTAGATATTTTCAGATACCAACCAGTATAAAACACTTGCTAAACCACCTTGAAGTTTAGGTTAAGGAGTCTATACAAGTAAGCATTTCAAGCGCATAGATTGTTATATTTGGTTTGTAGTACAAGTAATATAGGGAAAGAATACTACTTTAGGGGAGGTAGAAAAATTTCGGAGAGTGAGAACCGAATTTAATGATCACGAATAAAATAACATAAGATTGCTAAGGGTTCTAGTTAATGTATCGGCTCAACAAACTCTGGAGGGTAAGAGATCACAACTCGCTGATATTATTCAAAACTGAGTAATACGAGAGTCGAGAATTGAAACATGGATAATCACACAAATGTGGGTGTCCAGATCGAGAATGCTCCACGAATCACTATTAAAACTAAAGATATAATTGATTTACTATCTCGCTTTGGATATGTTATACTCTAACTCCATTACAAACTCTCGTTTGTTACTAAGGCTTCTTGAGAATGATCATTTAAAATAAGTTTCAGGGTTCAGGGAGCTGGCCCTCACTTGCGCTACAATCAAATTCATTTGCGCACTATAACTTAGGAGTAGCTAAGTGATCAATCAATTCACTCAGCAATAAAACACACCTTACAAATACTATAAGATAATTACCATTACAAAAAACTATTGATCCTGACTATATTTATGTAGATTGGACCATAATAACAATACATATTGAGTTGATAACTTATATTCATCGTAGGTCCACCTGCATGAAGAAGTAGGCGCCTAAGAGTCGAGTGAAAAGCACAACCACATACTTCAGACATGATATAAAGTGAAACAATAAACAAAATTTAGAGCGAGATGACAATTGCATATAGACGTAATAAGAAATATAATAAGAGATAAGGGAGTTCAAAGATCTTACTCACATTATATAAATGCTGATCCTTCAGATTCTATTTGTCCAATCCTAAGACTAGATCCACCTCGTCTACTCAAGTTATATAAACATAGTCAATCCTAACAAATGGCTTATATCAGTAATTATGCTAAAATTGACGAGGTACGTATAAAACATCGCTCTCCCATTGAATATTTTGTTTACTCTTTGTGTGGGAGACGTGGAGTTTAAAGTCTCGGCTGTTAAAAGTGAATAATAAGTTGGGCCTATCTTTTTGATCAACCGGTCGATCGACACCAAGTTCTGTGCCTTCGACTCAACACTCATTCATCTGCACGCAGCTTTCCTCTTCGCGATGCAGTACAGTACAACCCCTATCAGTAAAATTGGGCATAGCAACTCTATAGTTCTGTAAAACGTCTGATTGACCCTAATATGGTTGTCAATGGAAATAGACTCAAATCTATCCTCTTCTGTCATAACCTAACCTTTTTTTTTGGAGTTTTTATGTTCTCTCTTTGGTCCTGTCGCGATTCAAAGGCCTTTAAAGAATGCTAGAAAGAGCCTCATAATCAATAATTCCACGATGGAGAAGAGAGTATATGTGCAGTGCATAGCCCTCACATTCATCTGCAAGTGGTCTCTTGCGCAAGCTTCTGACCTCTGATAGCTCTCTATGAATTATTCAAGAGGTTGTATACATCCACAAGAAACGTACCTCGACGAAAATTAGCAATTCATGAAACTAATTAACTCCAAACCTCAATAATTAATAGAGCTCTAATAGAAATGAGTTATCCTTAGTTCAACAATACAGTTTCAGCTGTAAATAAGCAGATTGCACCTATAACATATATCTCTAAGAAAATAATAGCTACTAAACTTAATTATTATTAATGACTCATAAGCATGATGGATCTAGTAGTATAGGGTGCAGATTATAGATTTAGTATTTGTATGAGAGTTTTATGCTATGAATTTATGATATTGTATAAAATTATGATGGTAATGATTATAAACTAAGGATATATGGCATATATAATATTATTCTCACTATTGATTAGCAATTAAAATTCCGTATGTGGTTGGCGATATAAGTTAGGTATTTAAAGTATAATATTAAATAATATAAGTAATTAATGAAAAAAATATTTTTAACAAAATTCTTAAATATTGTTTAAGTTGATTTTTCAAATCTTACGAATGATTATTTCATGCTATACTGTAATTAAGAATGGAAATCCCGCTTATCAAACATTCTTTTCAATGACCAACCTAATTAGTTTTTACCTTTGAGAGAACTAAGCCACCTAATTTATATAGTCTGTGTGAGAGGGAGAATAGGAGTAATTATGCATTCGATATGAGTTTGTACCATTTAAGACTCATTAATTGCGAGGTCCTTATATTTCGAGTAGTCTGATATGCATGATCTAGACTTGTTTTTAGGAGTACAGATTGTATACAGGTCAACTACTGGTTCTAATAATTGGAGCAATTAGGAAGACATTATATTGAGAAATTTGAGAATGGATTGCATTCGAAAACATGATAAACATACAGTTAGAGATTTGTTTTTACAATCAATACATAAGTAGAGGTACGGGATTTAATAGTCTATAGCTCTGATACTCATTGGGAAATTCTGTATGGTAGAATACTATGTATCGATTCGAGAAACAAGGACTACTTACGCAGCTGATATTGGCTAAACATTTTCGATTCCCATAGATAACTAGAACAAAATTTATCCTAAGAATGCTACACTACAACGAGTTTTGACACTAGGAGTTATAATAGTTCCTGTGCAATGTTTGGGCAAAGGGACATATATTTCATATTACATCCAATATAGTATATATTTAAATAACTTTTTAAATTTTTTATAGTAGATTTATGAGGGAGACAATATCTGAACTCTCTTAGAATTTTAGTATTTTGTATGGAACCCATTTATCTGAATTCTAACGTATTATAATAATAGATGAAGGTTTATCAGGCTTTTCATAGTTATGTATTGAGTAATCTCTGTCAGATGTTTGAGTGGTGTAAATTAGTGATATTTTTTTTTTTACAAGATTGAGAGATCACAAAATATGGATTGTTAGGTACAATGAAGAGATATGTCTCATACTTGGAATTTGTAGTTTTAATACTTGGTGATATATTATATGTAATCCAAACTACAAAAAATGCAAATTAAGTCATTAAGACCTTATCGTAGTGAGTAAAGGTTATATATGGCTAGATATTAATTCCTATTTAAAAAATTGGCTAATTTCAATTTTGTTGTATGTATACATGGCGGAGTAAAGAGATATAGTTTAAAATTACACACCTAGCAGATACGATCTACTTCCTGTCTGATTTATCTGTCGATTCTAGAGTATTGGAATTTTCTAGAAATCCATACTGTCGCCAATACGAGACATTTTGTGAACGAGATAGGTTTGGATTTGATTATATAAGGTCCTTTCATATCATATTATGTTATTCTGTCTAATCACTTAATGATTTCCACATATATATATTCACTTGCTCAGATAAATACTCCTAAGATCTTATGTTTTCCTCATATTATGAATGAGTTTTAACTATAATTATAAGCTTGCCTTTACATGGTTGATCGCAAAAAGTCAAGATTAAAAATACTTATTTGTTGGGTATATAACTTACGCTTCTATGATGGATTCGATCCAATTATGTTATCTTTAAAAAACAAATTTAGAGATCCTTTACTACTTAGCATGAGTTAGAGTAATTTTCTTATTTAAGGAGGCTTTTGAACATCTAATAGATCTGATCAATGCTTGTAAAAAAATAGAACGATATAAACCCGCAAGCTTCTCAACACTCTGAGTCGACAACCGACGCTTTACCATCAGTAGACGCCGATCAAAGCAGAAGTATGGTTGGTTGACAAGCATATAACTGTGGAGGTCACCTTATTAACGTATAACTCACATGAACTCAAACCCCACCCTACCAAACCTAGACAGGCAGTAATCTCAGTCCCTATGGTAATTGAGAACATGCTAATGGAAGTTAGAACTTACCTAGAAGAAGAATTAAAAGAGATTCCTTAAGTAAACTTTAGAAGGGAATAGCTAATTGAGAAAAGAGAATGTGACTAGATTTTATGACCAATTTAGATTGGGGTCCTTGCAGAGATCCTTTTAGAACTCTCTCATTACAGAGAGATATGCTTACGTACACCTATATAACCTGGATGTTTATTTAGAGAAAACCAGAGAGAGAGCTGAATTGAAGGGAACATTGAAGAAATGTTTTCATGCATCTAAGGGAGAAGGATAAGAGTAGAAGAGAAGTGGTTGAAATGCTTGAAACGGAAGAAACACAAGCGACGCGCCTACAATCACACAGTTTGTGGTTACCTGCAAGCATCAATGGGAAGCATGATCACCTCATGCAACTCGTCCGCACGTACAGGACAAAGGAAAGGTTACACCTTCCGAGGTTCTCTTCAATAAAGCACAAGGTTGGCCAAGAACACCATGGACAGAGGACGCTCCAAGCTCATAAAGGTGGAAAGACCTATCTACGTGTTCATTGGAGCCTTCTTGTCGTGACTCTGGCTTACGAAAGGTAAATTCAGCTGAAGCGAGGAGTCCAATTGGTTCCTGTCTTTAACAAATGCAAATCGAACTGATGAACCCTACAATGTTTTCTTAGTAGACTATCCATGTCTTGGAACGCTATCCTATTAGTAGAGTCATAATTCTCCGCTACTCGGTACAAGAGCTTCATATGCCATACTAGGAGCACTATGCGACATGAAGACAAAAAAGGTTGTATCTATCTCTTATTGATCAAAGTCATTTTCTATGAACATGTTCAAATTAGAATCAAAACTGGCTCTTCATTGATTGGTTTATGAAACAAGGAACTTGCGGCCACCTGTTTCTGTGATTTCGAGCAAGAGAACGAGTCGGATGATTGGAGCATCGATTGACACCCAGCCAATACAATTCGATCGACCGTTTTTTATGCAAAGAGTCCGATCGACACCCACCCTTTGACATTGATCGACCAACCCTGGCCTCGGGAATGAACATAGCTAACCCAGGATTACGACACTTCCTACTTGAAAAAGAACAATTGAGTAATCGTGCTCTTGCACTAGAGGAAAACTGAAAATTTCAGAGGATCTGATGGAACTAGAATAAACATTGTCGGCAGTGCACCAATACCATCGATCGACGGCTAATCCAGCAGAATACAATGAAGATTATTGGTTATCTAAGACCAGATTGTGTTTTGGAATTAAGAAGGCATCTAGAAGGATATGCGCGAGAAATGTTTGGAAAATTCTCATGTCTCTAGGAGGATGTATGCAAGACATACTCGCATTGGCAATTGATCTAGGAAATATCTTCAACCATGCACAGACAACCATGCGTTGATAAAAACAAGGAACGATCGGTGCAATTATCTGTTTCTGTGATGAGTTTATATAGTTATTCATTTGCCTCGAAGCGCTTGATTATACGTCAACGAGGATTTATTGAACTGAATGAAGCTTCTAAGAAGATAAGCAGGATTAATCTAACCATTGATTTACTTCCCCTGAGTAAATTTAGCTTTGAAAGTGTTTTGGAGTCGTTCTCGGGACTTGGCTTGAGCAGCCAATGCAACATCGTCAAGAAACCCCTTTTGTGGGAATTCCTCAGGTACAAGACTCCAATAGATCTCAAACTGTTTATCTGCTTCCTCCTTTTTATCCATTAAGCTATACACTATTCCCTGAAACAAATTACCAGCAACTTCTTCAAAGTTCTAATAGCACAATATTACTAAGAGATCACTTCAGTGTGAGTAAATGAATAAAATTACCTGACAAAGATATGGTCGAAAATCTCGAGGGTTATCATTCACCATCTGTTGAAATATCTTTAGACCTTCTTCAAGTTGACCCTGATGTTTCAAACCAATCTCACATAAGTACATATATCCATTATTCCTCGAGACTATTCAAAAGGACTTAGGATCGCTTCAGCAAAAATGATCTTGGTTTTACCTTCACAATATGCATTTGGCCGATCAAGACTTGTATGTTTCTCTCCTCGGTCACTCGGTTTCCTTGTCGAGCGACTTCCATAGCTTCATTCAGCATATCAAAGACAGATGAGTCATGAGACTTGTGCATTACCATAGCAAGACCCTGCAAGTAATGAGACAATACCAAAACTGAACATTTTTAGAAGCAATACTGAAAACACAGCACCATTCTATTATTACATGCCAACAACAAAGATTATCCTAAATAGCCTATGGAAAGGTTCAAACTAATCTATAAGGGAGGTGCACTCTCACAAGAAAAGCATCAAAAGGTGAGAAAACACATACGTGCAAAGCTCTGATCAAAAGAGGATTATCTTTGAGAATATCCTTAAACAATCTCTTAGCTTTACTCAACTGTCCCATCGTCTCATAACAAAGCGCTTCAAGAAGCTTCCACTCAACTTCACGAGGCTCTAACTTAATCAGCTTCTCAACATACCTCACAGCCTCTTCAGTTCTCCCTCTCCTCATCTTCATATACAAAACAACCTTCATTGCATCCATGTTCTCAGGCTCACTCTCCAGAACCTTCTCGAACATTGCTTCGTCCTCTAACTCCGATTGAGAGTTCGTTGTTACAGTGGGTAGCAGCGCTAAAGCAGGTTTCGAAGAACAGAACCCTATAAAGACAAAGGATCCAACGAGAAAGATCGCAGCTTTTCTCGCTAGAATCTGAAGGAAACCCTTGGGAGAAGGAGAAGAGCGTATGAGAGGGAGATGTGAAGAGGGCGAAGCGAAATTGACGGAGTGGGAGAGTTTGTGAGCGAAAGGTCGCGACTTTCTCCACGGAGATGGAAACCCATTTGGATTAGGGAAGTGGGTCGGAGTAAAAGGATGTGCTTTTTCCCGGCGACGGGGAAATTTGGCCGGAGAAGAGAGAGGGGATACTCCGATGGAACACATGTGTTTAGAGAGACCAGTTGCAAGAGGGCATCTACGAGGGTTGTATTTGTTTTTGTCGGCCCGATTCATTTACGAAATGAAAAGCCCATAAAGGAATGATACGAATGTTATTTTATAGTGTCTTTCTGTGTAAATATAAATAAATAATAAGTTAAATAAGAAATTAACTTTTTGGTCCATGAATATTTTCATGTTCAAGAAACGTTTCAAAATCTTTTGAAAACTTGTGGATTGGGCACCGTGCTGACGTGACATATTACTTATGGGTTTGCTTTTAAAGGCCCATGGGTCCGTATATTATGTTTTCGTGTTCCTTTCTTCCTCTACGGAAATTCTAAATCTATTGTCATCATCACTCTCACTCTCACTCTTTCCTCATTTCTCAACGGCTACATTTCTCTCTTACTCTCTCTCTAGATTTTGAAACAGCTTCTCTATTTTCGAAAATGTTCAACGCAAATCCAATAGATCGCCACAGTTTAGCTGTGAACTTCAGCTCTGGAGAGTCTTGGAGAAATGTCCAGTGTTTCAGGCAAAGCACTTACTTCAAGTAGAGACTTCTCTCCTTCAGGTGATACATAAAAGAGTTCTTTTCACATATCATATCTGTAGTTTGAAATGAAGTTGGAGAAACTGAAATTGATAAGAGATAAGATGTGTTGCTTGAGCTCGAAGTAGCTATTGTCAGAGGGTTACATTACCTTCTCTATTGTCAGTTTTGTTTAAATCTTTAATACATACCTGTGCTCTACTACTATCTGCTTTTGTTCATGTTGCAGCTGATGTTTTAGATCTACTAGCAGATAAGATGATTCTTTCGCATGTAAATATATGTATATATTCCGCACGGGTGTTAGATGAAAAAAGTAGGAATACATTTTCTGGATCTTGTCATTTTTTGTCTTATAGTTATTCTTTCCTCAATAGGATCCAAACAAGCCAGGTCTGGAACCAACAGACTTTGTGGAGGTCTTCATTGGACAAAGATTGCAACCCAAGTTCCTCAACTCTCAGGTAAACTGCGTTTTTCTCTTCTTAACTTAAGCTCTAATCCCATTCATATATCAAGTGCATTGCTATAAGAGAATCTCTTCTTCTTCTTCTTTTTTTTTTTTGTGTGTAGGAACAATCCATTAAGGTGACAATTGGTTTCTCTTTATCAATGCTTTCATCAAAAAAAATTTATACTAAGGTTTTCTTACTTTTGCTTCTGTGCTTACTTGAAACAGACAAAACTGTTTATAGTCAAGCTGGGTTGTTTGAAAGAATCAGCTGGAAAATGACAACAGAGAGACTCTTAAGTTCAATTAGCGTTGTAAATCGTGTAAGAAGAGTTCAAGATTCTCTTTTCTTGAGAACATTCAGAACCTGGAGGGTAAGCGTAAAGGAAGAAACCACTCAGTCATGGAGATATGAGACATGTACTAGTCTCCAGCGTGGAAAGGTTCTTTTCTCTTTCATATTTGACATGCTTGATTAACTCTCTATTACCACCACCATTTTTGTGGCTAACAGAAACCATTGTGTCCCCATTGAGGCTAGAGAGTGTAAGCTCAGGGAGCCAATCAGATTCTACAGCTTACCACAAGGTGATATTTTTAAGAATAAGTTGTGGGGCAATAGAAAGTTTTAAGTATTTTGAAAATTTACTTAGACCATTGAGTATAAAATAACAAAGTTTCCTTCTTGATCTTGCAGTTTTAAGTATCTTTGCTGATGCTGCTTCTCCAATGGTTTGTTTTAGTACTAGACGGCTACAAGATTAAAAAGGTCAGTTCTCCATATTCTTTTTTACTTTCACAGTTTTCTTAAAGAAAGACTAATCAAATAAATAAGTCATGATAATTAAAACTTTGTTTTTAAAAAAAAAAAAATATTTTTCACCGACAAATTAAAACTTCTTATTTAATAAAAAATGTATGATACGTCTAATTTTATCAAACCAAATTACATATTCTAGTTTATTGTCGAATCAATCTAGAAACTTGAATAATATATATGATTGAAAAAATTAAACAAATATGATATCATGTCATTATTTATGATTGATTAAGATTTACCATATTCAACAAAGTCAACCAATTTTCTGAGAGAATAACTCAGACAAACATTTGTTTGATCCCCAAGTTAGAAAGACGGGTTACCATGGCTGAGTTTGTCTTATAAACTTATGCAACGTTAGTTACAAGATCATCTCAAAAATCTTGTCAAACCTGCTAAAGAAGATCTTGCTTAACTTAATTTCTGAAACACAATTGGCCGTTGTTGCTTGACGGCTAATAACCGATAATATCCTAGTGGCTCATGAAATATTTCATGCACTCATAACAAACCAAAGCTGCAAATCGAAGTTTATCTCCATTAAAACGGATATTAACTAAGCTTATGATCGTGTGGAATGGGGATTCCTTAAAACCTTGATGGAGAGGATGAACTTTGACCAAAAATGAATTCATTTGATCATGAATTGCGTTTCCCCAATTTCTTATCGAGTGCTGATTAATGGAGATGCAAAATCCAGTATTATATTTATACTGTGAACTGAAGTTTTAATTTCTCAGATTCAAGAAGCTGATCGTACTAAGAAAATCTTGGGGCTTAAGATCGCTCAATCATGCATGATGGTTTTCTCATTTACTCTTCTTTTGTAAGGTAAAGCAAAGTCAGTGCCAAGAACTGATGAGAATCATTGATGTCTATGGTTACGCCTCATGACAATAACTAAATAAAGAAAAAATCTTCACTTTTGTTCAGTTCTAAGGTATAAACGTCCATCAAACAAGACTTGGAAATGTTAACTGGTATCAACAAGGAATGTATTTTGGCTTTCCCCGAAAAGATTTGCGTGTCTAAATGACAAGTATTTGCATATGTACAAAATAGACTAAACTCAAGAGTCAATACATGGGAAGAAGAAAGTACAAATTAAATTTTTAGCACAAGCGGTTCCAACATATACAATGTCTTGTTTCTTTTTACCAAAGATATCCATAAAAATGGACGGGAGCAGTCTCAAGATTGTGGAGGAGTGTTAAGGCTAATAATAGAGGATTACAATGAGTGGCATGAAATAAAATATGTATTACATTGAAGAAGGCGGGTTAGGCTTCAGAGATTCATAATTTTAATCTGGCCTTGCTAGTTAAGCAGGTTTGGAGACTGCTGATATACACGGATTCATTGTTAGCAAGAGTGCTAAGAGATCGCTATTACAGACACGCGAACCCTTTATTGGTCGGGAAAGCAAACAACCTTTCGTTTGGGTGAAATAGTATTTGGACAGCTCGTTCGGTCTTGAGTGACGGCTTGCTGCGAACCATTGGAACAAGAGCTGATACTAGGGTTTGGGAGGATTGCTCGTTTCAAGGGAAGCAAGCAAGAGCAACGTTGCTAGTGGGAGTAAGGTTTAACAAAGATCTAAAAGTTCATCATCTAATTGATCATGAAACCAAGTGCTGGAATGAACTGGTGCCACGGCAGCATATGTGCCAAAAATTCCCACTATCCAACATGCCGCTTGCGAAGGAAAGACATGTACATTTGCAAACATGAAGTCATACTCATATACGGTATAGACTAGATACGAAGTAAGTTTTAGGTTATTGTTGAATCAATAAAAAAACATGAATGACGACGTATGATTGAAAAACAAACCGAAAATGATATCCTGTCATTAACTAAATTAATGATCGTTAGAGATTATCCTATTCAATCTGTTGTAACATCATAAAGTCAATCAGTTTTTTATTGGTTTAATAATTTCCTAGAACATGAAAGAATTCGACGTTGACGACTTTAATGTCTTTAGCTAAACCAAAATTCAATCTTAGATCCTAAACCACAAAATCTGGATCTGAGACTTTAAGCACGAGCACTAAACCTTAAACCTCAAACCCAAATCCTAAACCCTAAACTCTAGACCCTATACCTAAACCCTAAACCCTAAACTGTAGACCTATACCCGAAAACCAAATCCTAGACTTTAAACCCAAATCTTAGACCCCAAACCCTAAAATCAAACCTTAGATCCTAATCCTAAACCTAGATCTGAAACCTCAAATCCTAGATACTAAACCCAATTCCTAAACCCTAAAATCAAATTCTAAACTCTAGATCCTAGGGTTTGGGTTTAGGGTTTAAGATCTAAACCCTAGTTTTTAGGGTTTGGATTTAGGGTCTAGGAATCTCAAACCCTAAACCCTAAACCTTAAACCTTAAACCCTAACCCTAGACCCTAAACCCAAACTCTAGACCCGAAACCCTAAGCTCAAACCCTAGACCCTAGATCCTAACCATAAACCCTAGACCTTAAAACCTAAACCATTAATTCTAAACCCTTGACCTAAATCCAAACCTTGGAACCTAACCCTACCCTAAACCCTAACCCTAAACCCTAGAACCTAAACCCTAACCCTAGAACCTAAACCCTAAACCCTAATCCTAGACCCCCAAAACCTAGACCCTAAACCCAAACCCTAGATCCTAAAATCAAACCCTAAACACTAGATCCTTACCCTAAACCCTAAACCTAAACCCTAAACCCTAGATCCTTACCCTAAACCCTAACCCTAGAACCTAAACCCTAAACCTAGAACTTAAACCCTAAACCCTAACCCTAGAATCTAAACCCTAAACCCTAACCCTAGACCCAAAACCCTAAGCCCTAACACTAAACCCAAACCCTAGATCCTAAAATCAAACCCTAAACACTAGATCCTTACCCTAAAACCTAAACCCTAAACCCTAGATCCTTACCCTAAACTCTAACCCTAGAACCTAAACCCTAAACCCTAACCCTAGAACCTAAACCCTAAACCCTAAACCTAGAACTTAAACCCTAAACCCTAACCCTAGAATCTAAACCCTAAACCCTAACCCTAGACCCAAAACCCTAAGCCCTAACCCTAAACCCTAACCCTAGAACCTAAACCCTAACCCTAGACCCCCAAAACCTAGACCCTAAACCCAAACCCTAGATCCTAAAATCAAACCCTAAACACTAGATCCTTACCCTAAACCCTAAACCTAAACCCTAGATCCTTACCCTAAACCCTAAAACCTAAACCCTAAACCCTAGATCCTTACCCTAAACCCTAACCCTAGAACCTAAACCCTAAAAACTAACCCTAAACCCTAAACCTAGAACTTAAACCCTAAACCCTAACCCTAGAATCTAAACCCTAAATCCTAACCCTAGACCCTAAACCCTAAACCCTAACCCTAGAACCTAAACCCTAACCCTAGAATCTAAACCCTAAACCCTAACCCTAACCCTAGACCCAAAACCCTAAGCCCTAACCCTAGACCCCCTAACCCTAGACCCCCTAACCCTAGACCCTAAACCCAAACCCTAGATCTTTACCCTAAACCCTAAACCTAAACCCTAACCCTAGACCCAAAACCCTAAACCCTAAACCCTAACCCTAGAACCTAAACCCTAACCCTAGAATCTAAACCCTAAACCCTAACCCTAAACCCAAAACCCTAAGCTCTAACCCTAGACCCCCTAACCCTAGACCCTAAACCCAAACCCAAACCCTAGATCTTTACCCTAAACCCTAAACCTAAACCCTAACCCTAGAACCTAAACCCTCACCCTAGATCCTAAACCCAAACCCTAGACCTTTAAATCAAACCCTAAACCCTAAATTCTAAATTCAAACCCTGGAACCTAACCCTAAACTCAAACCCTAACCCTAGACCCTAAAACCTAAACCCTAACCCTAGAACCTAAACCCTAACCCTAGACCCTAAATCCAAACGCTAGACTTTAAAATCACACTCTAAACCCGAAACCTTAAGCCCTACCCCTAGACCCTAAAATCAAACCCTAATCCTTAGATCCTAACCCTAAACCCTAGATCTAACCCTAACCCTATACCCTAAACTGTAAACCCTAAATCTTAAACCCTAACCCTAGACCTTAAACCTAAACCCTAGACCCTAAACCATAACCCTAAACTTAGACCCTAAACGTAGAATATAGACCCCAAAGCCTAACCATAAACTTTAAACCCAAATCCTAGACCCTAAACCCTAGACCTTAGACCCCAAACCCAAATTCTAGACCCTAAAATTAAACCCTAGACCCAAACCCTAAATGCTAGAACCTAACCCTAATCCCTAAACACTAAATCCTAGATCCCAAATCTAAATCCTAAGCCCTCGACCGTGAATCCAAACCCTAACCCTAAACCACAAATCTAAACCTAGACCCTAAACCCAAACCTAGATCCTAAACCCAAACCTTAGATCCTAAATCCTAAACCAAGATCCCAAATTGAAACTTTAGACCCTAAATCCTAATCTCAAACCTAGACCTTAAACCCTAAATGAAAACCCTAGACCCTAATTCCAAACCTAGACTCTAAACCCAAACCCTAGATCCTAAACCCAAATCTTAAACTTATACCCTAAGCTTAAAACCTATACTAAAAACCCCAAACTCGACCTTAAACCCAAACCCTAGATGCAAGACCGTAAACCCCAAACACCAACCACATGCCCTAAACCCAAAACCTAGACCCTAAACCTAAACCCTAAACTCTAAACCCAAACTCTAGACCCTAACATTGTTACTTTAATGTTTAAAGTTTGGATTTAGGATCTATAGTTAGTGTTTAGAGTTAACGTTGACATCGTTCTTTTATGGTTTAAGATCTAGGTTTTAGATTTAGAGTTATTGTTTAAGTTTAGGGTTTAAAATTTAGGGTTTAGCTGACAACGTTAATGTCAACATCATTTTTTTTACGAACTATTTTGTTTACTTAAAATATTTTTTATTTATTAATCTACCAGACATTTTTATTAGTTATAAAAAGATGAGGTGAATTAAACGATTCACCATAGGGGTGAACGTAAGTATTATTCAACTTTATAGAGATCATATAGGTTTTATTGAATTAGTCAAAAAACTTTGAATACATATGATTAAAAAACAAACAGAATGTGATATCATGTCATTTTTATGATCTTTAGAAATTATTATATTCAATTGGTTTTAACATCACAAAGTCAATCAGTTTCTTTTTGGTTAACGCAAACAAAAGACTAATCAAATAAATAAGTAACAAAAATTAAAACTTTAGCTTTAAAAGAATAAACCATGATAAATAACTTACCAAACTTGATAGAAATTATATAAATTATTGCTTAATCAATCAAGAAACCTAAATAACATATATGATTAGGAAAAAAAATAAAAATTACTAAGAATAATATAATTTAAGTACCACTTTGCAAAAATACACACTATCAAAAATATATTGACATTTGAGTTTACACTTTAGTGATTATTGTTTAGGGTTTAGTGTTAAAGTGGTGGATTTGGATTTCTAATTTTTTTATAAATATTAAAAAAAACAATTATGTCTATTTTCATCAAAAAAATTAAAATATATTTAAAAATAATTATTTATTAAAGATAAATTTCAAAAGTGATATCAAACTTATGGTATAAAAGTGCAATTTCCCATTAGAAAAACTAATTCAATATGATTTTATGTCATTATTTCTGTGAGAGTTAGAGATTTTATCTTATTTAATGGCATGTGACTTACTGGCAGATGACCTAAGGGAAGAAGATGATTCAAGACTCATGCCAACTGGAGGCGTGGAGTATCAGCTATCTTGAATCTTCGGCGAACTACAGAGAGGTGTAGAAGAACCGGCGTACAATGGAGTGGGACGGTGAAGTGACCAGCAGTTCAACCAAAAGAGGTAACAATTTGAAAAAAAAGCAAGACAGAGTACAAGACAGATATTTGCCAACTTTGTGGTGTGTCAGTAAAGTTGACGGGCTTCAACCTAAGGACCGGAGGTTAAGAACTTCTCTTGGCAGAAGTTTATGATGTTTCTTCATCACGTTTTTATCATCGTAAATAAAAGACTTATTGATTTAACAAAAACAAAAGCCTAATAAAATAAATAAACCGAGATTATAGTATCATATTCAATTTGTTTTACCATCAAAAAGTTACTGGTTTAACAAAAAAAAACCTAATCAAATAAATAAGTCATGAAAATTGTAACTTTGGCTTTTAAAGAACAAACCATGATATTGTTGAATCAATCAAGAAACTTGAATGACATATATGATTGGAAAAACTAACTGAATATGATATCTTGTCATTATGTATGATCGTTAGAGATTATCATGTTCAATTTGTTTTAACCACTCATAAAGTCAATCAATTTCTTACTGATTTAACAAAAATAAAAGATTAATAAAAAAAATGTCTTGAAAATCATTCACAAATAACATTTTTAACGTGAACAGTTACAATTAATCACAAACCTTGAAAATCATTCACAAACCAATTAACCGATTTTAGAATACTGGTCGTTATCATTTAGAGAAGTATATATGGACCAATATATGCAACTGAACAAACTGTATAAAAATATCGCAAACCAATTAAAAATCAAAAATAGCTACAGCTAGCAAGACCAGACACATTCGACATATAAAATGAAATGTCCAGCCACATCTATGGGTGGCCGCGCTAGTCTTGGTACGTGGCTAAAACATGCAACTGCTAAGATTTAGTTTGATTATTTTGGTTCCGCGGTGCATCTAATTTTTATCACTTTTGCTATAGATCAAGAGTCTTAACGTCTAATCAACAATGCTAATATTTTAAGAAGATACTAAATTAAATATTATTTATATCAATTATTTTATTAAAATGTAATATTTACAAAATTTTGAACTACTCATACATAAACATTTGTCATCATAATTTCTCATTTTTATTTAACTTTCTTTCTCTTATTTTCTATATTTATTGTTTAGATATTGTATTAGCATTTCTCTTTCATTGAAAAGAGTTCTGAAAGCTAATAGATTGTTATGAAGTATGGATATAAATATAGTTTTAGCATTAAATAGCTGAAAATGTTAGAAATCTCACATAAAAACTAAGAGAAGCTTTAAATATCAGTATAGAAATATGAACAAATTCACTCATTTATAAATTAGTTTAAAGTTGAGACTAAAGTCCATGAAATATACTAATATCTCAGTTGACCAAAGTAAAGTAATATAAATAAGATATGTTGGCAAAATTAGAATGGTATTCAGTGCAAAATGATTTGGAAAAACTATTGTTTCGAAGAATAGTACTAAAGACCCGAGTTTAGAATATATAACTGACTGTGGTTCAAACAAAAAGAATACTCCCTCCGTTTTTTAATAATTGACGTTATAGGGAGAATTTTTTGTTTCAAATTATTTGACGTTTTCAATTTTCTATGTAAATTTATTAGTAATTAATATTAGATGACCAATGATATTATACCTTCTATTTTATTATTGGTTGAATTGTGGTTAGGTAAACAATTAATGATGTTTTTGTTTAGAAAATGATGAAAAATTAAATGTTTCTTTAATCTATGTGCATAATTTAGAACGTCAAATATAAAAAAACGGAGGGAGTAATATATAACTGATAAATTATCCGATAATTGTCAATTAGTTATAAACGTTGAGAGTAACTATATAAGGTACGGTGGAAACTTACCGGGTTTTTGTAGCCCTTGAAAGTATGTATGTAACAAATGTTTAAAAGTATATTAATATAACAGATGAAAAAAAAAAGGTACGGTGATCGACACATTGAAACTATGCTAATATAACATTATTTTTAAAAATTTTAATTTGTATTTAATAAAGTTTTGAGAAAAGAAAATGGATATATAAAAATAATGCATGGAGGCGTGGAGACATATAAGACCCAAAAATAATCCATAATGGACCATGTATCTTTAATAAGCCAAAGTAGATAATAACTCAAATGACACTGACATGAGACGCATCAGTGGTATCAATCACCACTATGCACACGGTCCCAACAGCTCAATTATTGTTCCTTTTAAATAAACTATTACGAAGGGTACTACAGGCTGAGCTCAAATTGATGGACACCTGTTTCTTTAAAAAATGTTCTTTTAGCAAACAACTGAAAATGTTAAAGCTGCAATATTGTCATTACTTACATGTGACCGGTAGGTTTAAGAATAAAAATGAGAGGAAACGGTAAAACTAAAAAAGGTAGGAAGAGAAAAAAGAAGAAAATAGAGAATGTGATTGGTAAATGTGAGAGTAATTAGGAATAATCTACAATAGCTGAAATGAGTGGAGAATTTGTAGAGTAAATAGAAGAAAATATAAAAAAGTAAATAGGCAAAAGCTAGCACAACTTATCTTTCTACACAGATCATAAGGGGAAAGAATATAATGTTTTACTCTGTTTGAATAGTATTTAGAGTAAAAGAGTGAAATAAATTTCACCTAATTGGTAAACTATTTTTTCATTTTGTAAATAGTATCTGAAGTAAATATTAAAAATTGATGATCCACTTGATTGGTAGTTTTTTGGCTCAACCTAGAGTAAATTTTAAAATAGAGTAAACTTTTACTCTAAAAATACAATTCAGTCACACTAACATTTTTCATCCGTTAAAGCTAGCCAACTTCTTTTCTGTTTCCGTATTGTATTGAAAACATATTTTCGTATTAATATCGAAAACTGATGTTTCAACTATAATTGCCCATGAATTTTTATGTTTTTGTTAAATAATACTCTTTCCGTTTTAATTTAGTTATCGTTATAGAGTAAATTTTTCATTTCAAACTTAAAGTCAATTTTAATGCAAAATTTCTTAATTTTTATGTTATTTAATTTTTATCAATTGAAATATGATTAGATTTATAAGTAATGATGTTTTTATTTAGAAAATATGTAAAATTATTTTTTATTTGTATGCACATATCTAAAACGACAATTAAAATAAAAAAATTGAGTACTCTTGTTGTTTAAAATAATATTTTGTTTCCTAATAACATTTTTATATTATAAAAATTATCATTTTAGAATTTTAATACAAACTATATTTACTTTAGTTTAATATTAATTACAAACTACATTAATTTTATAAATAATTTTATTTATTTCAAATACTATTGGTGAAATAATGTAATTAACAAAAATACATTTCAAATTTTTTCTTATTAATCTGTGTGAAAATATCAAAAGTGGCAATTTTTAAGAAATGAGTGAATAAATGTTTTAGAATTTTTACATATATCAATAAAACAGTTATAAGTGTATAATTTTTTGTGATTTTATATTTTCAATAATTTCAACCAATAAAAATTAGAAAACACAATTAATTTTTTTGAAGTTTCTAATTAATTATTATTAGTTAATAAAATGTATTAAAAATACAAAAATGAAATTTTTGAAACAATTTTTTTTTGTAAAACATGCATTTTTTTACGAAAGCAGTACATATTAACGAATAAAAGCCTTTTCAACTGACTTTCTTTTAACATGAATTTGTATAACGATTTAGATGTTTCAGTGCCATCAAAGCCGCCGAAGATCATATCTTAGGGGCTATCTTTGAAGATCAATGATACATATAGATGTGCCGCAAATTTCAATTCTAGACCTAAGTAATTTGATCGAAGGATCCATACTTCATAACTGTTGTTAGAAAAATGGGAAAAATTGTGAAATAGCGTAAATAATTGTTTTATCGAGGTAAGTAACAAATTCAAAAAAAAAATTGCTAAGAAACAAATTCTAATGTTGCTATAGAAAATGAACATGGAACTATCTCATATAATATTCTTTTGAGTGGACTAAAACAATGATTAACAAGTTAAATAATAATGTAAAACCATATGATTTAGTTAAAACTTAAAACTTCTAACTACTTTTAATTTTTTTAAAATATGTATATATCTTTTAACTGCCAATTTGAATGAATAACAAGTACAGTATACTAGTATTTGTTTTCTTCAAAAACATGTATTGGCTAGACAAACCCAGCTGGAAGTTGTCTTATACTTAAAAAGTGAAAAGTTAAAACACTTAATGAGACAATGACATTTAAAATCAATTTCAAGGAGAAAAATTAAACACGATGCTTTCTAGTTTCTATTTTAATGCTTTATATATCAAGCTTCCCGTTTAGGTTTAATATCTCTAGTCTAAAAAAAATCTTCATCATGGCTTTGGTAAGCTTACTTGATATCTCAATTGCTTTCTTTTGTTTCCTTATCTTTCACTATTTCTTGATCAGCAAGAAACCTCACCCTTCCTTTCTCACAAACTGGCCCTTCCTTGGTATGCTTCCCGGTTTGATCCCCGAGATCCCTCGCGTTTACGACTTTATAACCGAGGTTCTTGAGCATGGGAACTTAAACTATCTTTTCAAAGGCCCTTTTTTAGGAGGGCTCGACATGTTGTTCACCGTTGATCCTGCTAATATCCACCACATTATGAGCTCAAACTTCTCTAACTACCCTAAAGGTACCGAGTTCAAGAAGCTATTCGACCTCTTGGGAGATGGGATTTTCAACGTGGATTCAGAGTTGTGGAAGGATCTGAGAAAGTCATCTCAAAGCATGATGATGAATCCAGAGTTTCAAAGCTTTTCAATAGCTACAAGCTTGAGGAAGCTAGAGAAAGGGCTTGTCCCACTTCTTGACCATGTTGCTAAAGAGAAACTCGTTGTGGACTTGGAAGATGTGTTTCAAAGATTCACGTTCGACACCACCTTTGTTTTAGCGACCGGGTATGATCCAGCCTCTCTCTCGGTTGGTATGCCAGAAGTTGAGTTTGCAAGAGCTTTAGACGATGCGGAGGAAGCTATTTTCTATAGACATGTGAAGCCGGAGATGGTGTGGAAGATGCAAAGATTGTTTGGGCTTGGAGATGAGTTGAAGCTGAAAAGAGCTCACAACGTTCTGGACCGTGCTTGCTTTAAGTGCATATCTTCCAAGAGAGATGAGATAAGCCGTGGGGTTAATAATAATAATATGATTCTCCTGCTTCTATAGATTTGTTGACGTCTTACTTGAATGTGGACACGACCAAGTACAAGTTGTTGAATCCTAATGATGACAGGTTCCTTAGGGACACGATCTTGAGCTTCATGTTAGCCGGTAGAGACACAACAGGCTCAGCACTCACTTGGTTCTTCTGGCTTCTGTGTAAGAACAAAGAAGCCGTAACCAAGATTCTTCAAGAAATCAACAAAAATATATCTACAAGAACCAAGACTGATGCTTTAAACTCCAATGATGATTATGATTCATTCAATCCCCAAGAATTAAAGAAGTTGGTTTATTTACATGGTGCCATTTGTGAAGCCTTAAGGCTCTATCCACCTGTTCCCTTCCAACACAAGTCTCCAACTAAACCAGATGTTCTACCAAGCGGACACAAAGTCCATGCCGGCTCAAAGATTTTGTTCTGTCTTTACTCATTAGGGAGAATGAAGTCGGTTTGGGGAGAAGATGCATTGGAATTTAAACCGGAGAGATGGATTACTGAGAATGGAACGTCAGTACATGAGCCATCTTATAAGTTCTTATCATTTAACGCAGGTCCAAGAACTTGTCTAGGGAAAGAAGTGGCTATGATGCAAATGAAGACAGTGGCTGTGAAAATCATACAAAACTATGATATTAAAGTCGTTGAAGGGCACAAGGTCGAGCCAGCTCCTTCTGTTATCCTCCACACAAAGCATGGTCTTAAAGTCACGGTTTCTAAGAGATGTTTGGTCTGAATGTTATGACTAGAAACTTGGACAGTTGATGTAGATGATTTTCCTTATCCTCTCATGGAATGTGGAAATCTCATGTCAGCTTGAAAGTTATCTAATAAAATATATTTATTAAAATGTTAATAGAAGTTATATAGATGTGGGCAAAAATTTCCGGACCCATAATATTATTTTATGCAGAATCAAATCATATACTAAAATTATAGAATCTATAGAAAGTTTTTTTTTCCTGTGGTTAAAAAGTGGATATAAAAATATATATAGCAACTATAGAAAACCATATTCGCTTTAGTTTAGTTGTATTTGTTACTATAACTTAGTTTATTCAACCTATATATGAATTTACTTTATTTTTAAAGTGCATTAAAAGTAACAAATTTTACAGCCGGTGGGGAGCTCGCTTTTTGGAGAAAAATATATCAGTTACTGATATGAATGTTTTTATATATATGCTAATTATATAAACGTAGATTAATCATGCTATTGCAATACATGTTATATAATATTTGAAGTAGCCACAATTTTTTATGGTAGCTTATATTAGATATAATCACTTCACCTCTAAAACTCCACCATAACTCTAAACACTAAATATATATTAATTAACTTAAATTGTATAAATTTATAATTTATATCATTTAAAAAAATCTATTTTGATCGTTTTTTTTGTGAAAAACTATTTTTTTGACAAAAAAAATACTATCTTACTATATTTATCTATTTGTATTCATTAGTTTTGTTACTAAAACTTGTCCATAAAAAAAATATTACTAGAAAATGACAACAATCTATAAAGAGACACATACATATGATTTTTTCATAAGTTTTTCTGTTTGGATCTTTTAGTTTCCAGGTTATTTTTGCCAAGCTTATTCCAACCATAAATCAACGAATCACATGGCAAAATGATAATTGAAATGTAGTTTATGATGTAATTTACAATTTTTATAATATAGCATTCAAATCATCTCTCATATTATGTAATATTTTTGTGTTTGAAAAAATAATAATTAGAAAGAAAACAATGAAAAGTTACACTAATTAATTAAGGTTTAGTTGACGCTGTAGATTGTCATGTGGAGGCATTTCCACCGTTTCCAGTTGCTGCGTTAGTAGGAGAAACATTAGAGTTGTAATAGTTTTCAAATGATAGATTCATAATTACTCCTATCTTCGCAGAAGCTGCCTTCACGAATTCACCTACTGCTCGATCCCATTTAAGCATAGCCAATGTCAGTTCCTTACTTTGTTCAAACGTTATCACACCCGGACAGCTCTTCTTCATCTTAACCAAAGCATCTCTCATTGTCACCAACGCATCAACCAGCTTCCAGATGACTATGTTTACATACAGAACACACTCATTCCACATTTCGTTTCAATTTTGACATAAACAGGTCGGTGTGATCTAAGAGATTCACAATCAATATTAGCCAGAAACATCCAAATCCTACAAAATAGTTTCTTTTCTTTTTTACTACCAAAGCGAGTCAATATATTTGTATATATTGATTTTGTTACTAAAAAAAATAACAGAACAATCCATAACGAGAGACTTGCATATGATTTAGTCACATTTCTTAACATTTAATTAATTAATTGAGTATATATGTCTCTTAATTAGCCAAATTAACTCAGTAAGTATTATAGTATGTTTTTCCTTTGAAATAATATTTTTTCTTGATTTATTTTTATTTTGAAAGACTTTAATTAGGAAATGATATTTATTAGAATATATCACGATATGGTGATTTGACTTAATCTTAAAAATTTATAGTAATCATAAATTTTAAAATAAGAATTATTTGTTACCGAGCATTAAAACTAATACAACATTAAATAAATAATTGTAAATAAATGTTGACCTTAAACAAACCGTTGTGGATATTTTAGTAAGAAAATCAATGTGTGCATGTATTTTGATCATTTGGAAATGAATATTAAAAAATCAAAACTATACGTTTCTACAAAGTATATGAACTGTATTTTAAAATGCATGATCCAATAATATTTCTTGCTAAAAATAGATAACTAAATGGTAATGTATGTAACATACATTGTTTTACAGAATATATTTTGACTACAAACCAGCAAATATACAAACAAAAGAGGACATATAATTACCAAAAGAAATATATTTTATTCCATCTTATCATATCATTGAAGCGATGTAGACACATCACCAGTTTCAAAAAAGACACACAAAGGCAATGCTTAATTCATATATATATATAATCTGGAACAAAGCTACCACTTAGTGTATCACACAAGAAGAAAAAGACCCTTTAATTCATCTCTAATGGCTTTGATAAGCTTGTTTGAAATCTCCATAGCTTTCTTTTGCTTTTTCCTCTTTCGACATTTCTTGATCAACAAGAAACCTCACCGTCTATGTCCCACAAACTGGCCGTTCCTAGGTATGATTCCTGGTCTGCTCGTCCAAATCCACCGTGTATACGACTTCATAACCGAGATCCTCGAGGTCACAAACTTAACCTATCTTTGCATAGGCCCGTGTTACACGGGCCTAGACATGTTGGTCACGGTTGATCCTGCTAACATCCACCACATCATGAGCTCAAACTTCTCAAACTACCCTAAAGGTCCTGAGTTCAAGAAGCTATTCGACGTTTTGGGAGATGGGATCTTCAATGCGGATTCAGAGTTGTGGAAAGATCTGAGGAAGTCAGCTCAAAGCATGATGATGAATCCTGAGTTTCAAAGGTTTTCATTAGCTACGAGCTTGAGTAAGCTAGAGAAAGGGCTTGTCCCACTTCTTGACCATGTTGCTAAAGAGAAACTCGTTGTGGACTTGGAAGATGTGTTTCAAAGATTCACGTTCGACACAACGTGTGTTTTAGCGACCGGGTATGATCCAGGCTGTCTCTCGGTTGATCTGCCGGAAATCGAGTTTGCAAGAGCTTTAGATGATGCAGAGGAAGCCATATTCTTCAGACATATCAAGCCGGAGGTACTGTGGAAGATGGAAAGCTTCATTGGTTTAGGAGATGAGAAGAAGATGACGAAGGCTCGGGCCACTTTTGACCGTGTTTGCTCCAAGTACATAGCTTCAAAGAGAGATGAGGTTACTAATATGGATGCTCTATCATCTCAAGATTTGCTGACGTCTTACATGAACTTGGAAACGACCAAGTACAAGTTGTTGAATCCTAGTGACGACAGATTCCTTAGAGACACGATCTTGACCTTCATGTTAGCGGGCCGAGACACGACAGGATCTGGACTCACTTGGCTCTTCTGGCTTCTCTTTAAGTATCCAGAAGCCATGGCCAAGATTCGTCAAGAGATCAAGACAACTCTATCTCCAAAAACAAAGACTGAAGATTCTGATTATGATTCATTTAATCCTCAAGAGTTAAAGAAGTTAGTGTATCTGCATGGTGCAATTTGTGAAGCCCTTAGACTCTATCCACCTGTCCCCTTTCAACACAAGTCTCCTACTAAAACCGATGTTCTTCCAAGTGGACACAAAGTGGAAGCCAACTCCAAGATTCTGTTCTGTCTTTACTCATTAGGGAGAATGAAAACGGTTTGGGGAGAAAATGCATTGGAGTTTAAACCGGAGAGATGGGTTTCTGAGAGTGGGAGGTCGGTACATGAGCCGTCTTATAAGTTCTTATCATTTAACGCAGGTCCAAGGACTTGTTTGGGGAAAGAAGTGGCTTTGACGCAAATGAAGAGTGTGGCTGTGAAAATCATACAAAACTATGAGATTAAGATGGTTGATGGGCAAAAGATAGAACCAGCTCCTTCTGTTATTCTCCATACGAAGCATGGTCTTAAAGTCACAGTCACTAAGACATGTTTGGTATGAATTTTCTGAAGCATAAAATCCTATATTATCCACAGTCCATGCTTCCTTTGTCCTCCCTTATAAGAGTGGAAATCTTATATCAGTTTTTAAGAGGTCATCCAATAAAATTACATTTTAAAAATCTTTTCTTTGATGACAAAAAAAAGATTTCTTTTTCTTTTTGGTTCTATTTCTAAGAAAAAGCTACATCATGATCACATAAAATGCTTTACAGATCGTTGGCTCATGTCGTTTGATTTTTTTGTCAAAAAAGAACATTGATGAAGATTTTAACTTTTAAAAGTAAAGTTAAATCATAAATGATTAATTTTACTAATTTAAAAATAAATAAAATAAATAAGTGAGATAAAGCTTAACCAATCATTCACAATATATAATTTCATTTCAAAATATACATTACGTCTTACTAATTTGTCATTTTAAAATCTAATATTTAGGACTTGCAAATAACCAAACTGGAGTCTGGATTGATATACATATGATAAAAGTCTAGTGTTTTACACTTTTACTGCATTTAAATATATTTTAATGTATATTCAAATTTCATATCAGAGATGTCTGGAAAACAGCGTATGATGTGATCTCAAATATATTTTAATATATTCAAATTTCATATCAAAGATGTCTGGATCACATGATTGACATTTGACAGTGCAAATTAAATCACTTAATTGAATGGCTTTCTTTATCAATGAAGTAACTGAAAGGGTCTCTTATTGAGGTCGCAACTGAAGGAGTACCTTGATGAGTAAGTCATCGAAAAAATTACGTTATTATGTTTTTTTTTTTGTTAAAATTTGGTGCAACGCTATTATGTGTTCAGCCACTTTAAAGTTTAGATCACATGTATCACATCTGTAACATATTAAATGATAGTTTCAACGATGGTATGAAAGAGATTAATACAAGTGGAACATTGATTAATAGCAACCCTGTTTTTGAGCGACTTGAGCATCTTACTCCGAGCTTGAACATCTCTTAGCAACTGTGACTTTAAGCCCATGCTTCATGTGAAGAATAAGACCAGGCTTAGGCTCAATCTTTTGTCCATTGACGACCTTAACCTCATACTTTTGTAATATCTCAACGATCACTGTCTTCATCAGATCCATAGCTAAAGTCTTACCTAGACATGTTCTTGGACCGGCATTGAACGATAAAAACTTGTAAGAAGGCTCATGTCTCAACCCTCCTGTCTCTGAAATCCATCTCTCTGGTTTGAACTGCGTCGCATCTTCTCCCCACACATCTTTCATTCTTCCCATAGCGTAAAGAAAGATCATAATATTGATATTTGATCTGACTTTATGCCCACTTGGAAGCACATCTGGTTTGATAGGTGACTTGCGTTCGAATGGAATTGGTGGGTATAGCCTCATTGATTCACTTAATGTGGCATGTAAGTACACCATCTTGTTCAAGTACAATGACTTGTCTTGGTCACTCCTTGTTATTGGTACATTTTCTTTGATCTCTTGGAGAATCTTGGCCAACACGTTAGGGTTTTCAGACAGAATCCAAAAGAACCAAGTGAGTGTACAGGCCGTTGAGTCTCTCCCAGCTGCCATGAAACCTACTGTGAAGTCTCTGAGGAACTTATCATCTTCAGGATTCAAGAGCTCGTACTTGGTTGCATCTAGCTTTATATGGGACGTCAAAAGATCCTCCTCACTATCTTCATCGGCATAGTGTGATCTTCTTATCTCTTCTCTCTTGGCTGAAATATAGTCTGCACAAACACGATCAAAAATAGCATTAGCTTTCATCATCTTATTCTCTCTTCCGAATCCAATCCATTTTTGCACCTTCCACAAGAATCTTGGTGTGATATGCCTATACACAATCGCTTCTCCAACATCATCAAGAGCTTTAGCAAATTCAACCTCAGGCATTTCAATGGAGAGACTTCTAGGATCAGACCCGGTTATGAAAATGAAAGTTGTGTCAAACATTAGTCTCTGGAACACATCTTGCAAGTCCACAACCATCTCTTCATCTGCAAAATGAGTTAGAAGAGGTATGAGCCCGTCTTTGAGTTTAATTCGTGTGGTACTCTTTGAGAAGTTTTGGTACTTTTGATGGCTGAATATGACCTGAGAAGCCTTCCTCAGATTCCTCCATAGCTCTGAGTCTGAGTTGATGATCCCATCTCCAAAAGCTTCAAAAATCTCTTGGAACTCAGGACCTTTGATGTAATTTGAAAATTTTGAGCTCAATATATAATGGATATTAGCTGGATCAGCTGTGGCCAATATATCCATTCCAGAGAACCATGGGCCCTTGAACTGGAACGTCAAGTTGGAGTTCTCGAGAACCTCAACGCTGTAGTCATATATACTTTGGAGCCTCACCAGCACACCCGGAAGCATACCTAGAACCGGCCAGTTCCAAGGGTAGCTTTTAAGGTTTTTTTTGATGAGTAAGTAACTAAAGGGTTTCTTGTTAAACAAGAAACAGAATGTGAGAAAAAAGAAGAAAGCTATTAATGCTTCATATAAACTCATTGAAGCCATTAGAGAGGGTTTTGCACAATGAGAAGAACAATGAACTTGATTTATAGACAGACACTAACCTGACAAGTTGCAAAAGTCTATTGTTTCATTACATTTAAATAAGCAGAGAGGAAACTTCCAACCAAACCAAACTTAAAAGTGTTTAAGGTTTCAGGTTGAAGATACTGGTTCCCCTCTCCTATAAACAAGGAACACATGAGTTTCATTAATGATGATTTTGAAGTGATTTCTTGATGATGAAGCAATGAAAATGAAAGATATCAATATTAGATATTGTAAGAAAAAAATACTAATAATGATTTATTTTTTACATCAATGATTTTTATGTTGAACATATCTTGGTAATTGTAACCCTAAGTCCATGCTTCATTGACAATATAAAACCAAGAACTGGCTCAATCTTCTGCCCTTTGATAACCTTAACGTCATAGTTTTGTAATATCTCCACGACCACTGTCTTCATTTGAATGATAGCTAAATGCTTACCTAGACAAGTTCTTGGACCAGAGTTAAACGCTAAGAACTTGGAGGAAGGCTCATGTTTTAAGCCTCCATTCTCAGTAATCCATCTCTCTGGCTTGTATTGCAAGGCATCTTCTCCCCAAACCGCTTTCATCCTCCCCAATGCATAGAGACATATGATAACCTTAGAGTTTGCATTGACCTTATGACCACTTGGAAGTACATCTGATTCGATAGAAGACTTGCGCCCGAAGGCAACTGGTGGATAGAGTCTCATTGCTTCAAACAATGCACCTTGTAGATAAACCAACTTGTCCAGATTCTCTTGGCTATTCCCTGTTCTTGATAGATCCGTGTCGGTGATCTCTTGACGAATCTTGGCTACCACTTGTGGATTTTCAGAGAGGAGCCAGAAGAACCAAGAGAGAGCTGAGGCGGTTGTATCTCTTCCCGCTAGAATGAAGGCTAAGATAGTGTCTCTAAGGAGCTTATCGTCACTCGGTTTCAAGAGCTTGTACTTGGTTGTATCTAGCTTCATGAAAGAAGTCAAAATATCCTCACCTTCTCCATTGGACATATCAAGAAGCCCCTGTGATCTAGTGATCTCTTCTCTCTTGGCTGATATGTATTTGGAGCATACACGATCAAAAGTTGCATTAGCTTGAATCATCTTCTTCTCTTGTCCTAACCCCATCCAGTTTTGTAGCTTCCACAAGAATCTTGGTTTAACATGCCTGTACAAAACCCCTTCTCCAACATCGTCCAAAGCTTTAGCTAACTCATCCTCATGCATTTCAATGGAGAGAGATCTAGGGTCAGAACCGGTTATAAGGATTAAGATTGTATCAAAAGTGAACCTACCAAACAAGTCTTGCAAGTCCACACTTGTTCCTTCCTCAGCAAAATGATTGAGAAGAGGAACAAGCCCGTCCTTGAGTTTCCTTGTCATGGTACTCATTGAGAACCTTTGAAACTCTTGAAGATGGAGCATGGCTTGATAAGACTTCCTCAAGTTCTTCCATAGCTCCGAGTCCGTGGTGATTATCCCATCACCAAACACATCAAAGACATCTTGAAAATCAGATCCTTTGATGTAATTTGAGAAGTTTGTGCTCATTATATGATGAATGTTAGCTGGATCAACCGTGAGTAGCATGTTCATTCCAACGAACGGTGGTCCCTTGAATGGAAATGTCAAGCCAGAGAATTCGAGAATCTCAACGCTGTAGTCGTGAAGTCGGTGGAGTGACACGAGCAGACCAGGAAGCATCCCAAGAACCGGCCAGTTTCTAGGGCACCAGCCACGAGGTTTCTTGAAGAGCAAGTAATGAAGGATGAGAAAGCAAAGGATGGCCAAGGAAGCTTCAAGTAAACTTATTGAAGCCATATTTGAGTAAAGCGTTTGATTAATGCACACACACACCTTTGTGATGGCTACTTTGCTGGTAGAAGGAGCTGAGTTTATATGCACATTGCATCAGCACACACTTCAAGGCACATTCAAAAATATTTTTTTTTGTTCACCATTAAAATTTTGATGGGCTGAAGGAATTGAAGTTATATGCATGCACACAGCACACTACCTGCCCACACCTCAAAGCACAATTAAGGATGTGTGAATGCAGTTAATATGGATGCACACAGCACTACCTGCATATCAAGAATTGAAGTTATATGCATGCATATAACACACACTTCATATGGATGCGGAATAATTCAAGAATCAGTTGATCAAATCATATAAGATTTTAAAGTGTTATTTATAGTCAATTGCAATAGAGTTGCAATAATTTAATTCATATATATCATTAACTTCAAGTTGAACATCTCCTAGCAACTGTGACGCTAAGTCCGGGAAGCATCCGGAGAACCGGCAAGTTGGTAAGGAACCGGACACAACGTTTCTTGAAGAGCAAGTAGTGGAGGATGAGAAAGCAAAAGATGGCTACGAATGTTGCTTGAAGCTGAACGAGAGTTGGTCCATGAGACACCAACCCGGGACAAGAAAGGCCAGACAAATTTATGGAAGCCATTATTTGATGGTTACTTGAAGGAACTGCATTTATATAGCACAGTAAGCACACCACTACTTAAGCAACTTTGAAAATAAAGTTAACAAGTTAAAGAGGGGTTTTCTCTATTCTATTGAAGCCATTTGAGTGAGGAAATTGGAAATGTTTCTTGTTTTTTCCTTTTTAACATCATTAAGGAAATTGTTTCTAAAATTAACTGAAGTGTTTTTATATGAACTAACTGCAAAGCAAGGTTAATGCGTATATCATCAAATTAGAAAGCATAAAATTGCCGAATGACCACCTAAGGTGCATACAGTTTTTGCCTGAATCAGACAATAATACACATGAGTAAGAGAAGAAGATAAGCAGAGTAACCAAACCGTCTTTCTATGTGTAATGAGCTCATTATAGCTACTTTGGTCTTGCGACCTTCTCCATGAAGTGTGGGAAATCATATCTTTTTAACGATCTGAACAACATCCTCGTCCTCGAGCTCGTGTTCCTGACGTGTTTCCATACATAATAAAAAAAAAAAAAAAACAACGAGCGGTAGATAGTTAGTTAGGGATATTGCGATGAGTTGACCAAAAGGTAATTTCAATTTTAACCCCTCAGAACAAAGATAGTTAGCTATGGCTTTGTAAGTAGACTGACCCTTCCAACTCTCTGTGGCTTGTGTTTGGCACTGGAACCCCATACCAAAGCGCTGCATTGGGAAAATCATTACTACTCATACTATCGAGCAAGAAACTAATAAACAGAGAAACAGAACAGCAGTAAAGTTATATCTACTTACTACTTGAATTGTTTAAGCATGTCTTTGTGAATCCGGATGCAGAAGTCCTCAACTGTCCTCTTCTTGGAAGATAAGATAACAGGGTCATCATAATCCGGATTCATTGCCTTTGGTTTGGTGTAGATCCGGGTTAGATTCAAGTATTCTCATATCTTATCCAGAAGACCATCAAGATTCCACTCCAGATGCGCACTAATAGGACAGTAATGAGGAAGTTTGTCCAAAATTTCAAGTTCCTCGAGGGTGATTTGATCAATCTTGTTGACAGCATAGATACACGGCATATAGATCCGACTGCCCTCGATGACATCGATGAGGTCATCAGCGGTTGCATCGTAGCGCAGAGTGATGTCAGCGTTGTGAATCCTGTACTCACTGCATATGGCCTTGACAGTGTCGAGGTCAAGGTGTGTCGAAGTGACTGTAGACGTTAGATTGATACCACCTTTGTCTTTTTTCCTGAATGTAAGGTTAGGTGGCTCCTTGTTCAACCTATATAGCATTAGTCCGTGATGGAGTCAGAAGTTCTACCAGAACTGATAAAGAATTAGGGGTGTATAAAGGTTATTTATGTATACCTTATTCCGAATCCTTCGAGCTCTTTTTCAATGAGACGCTTGTGAGTTATTGGCTTTATGGCATCAAGAACTATTAAGATGCAGTTGCAAGTTCTAGCAGTACTTATAACCTGGAAATAGTTAAGCGTCAACCACGAACCAACGAGGCAAATAAATCATAACCAGAGGTTTATGCACGACTTACCTGTCGTCCTCTACCTTTTCCATCCTTGGCACCCTCGATAATACCAGGAAGATCTAATAACTGCAAGACCATTAAAGAGGACATCGAAAAGAGAATCATCAACATCCAATGAACAATTACAACAAGTTATTAAAAGATAGCATAGGAGTGAGACTCAGGGAAATAAAATTAAAGGCTAGGACATGGCATATGTAAGCTAATTATTGCATTGTCCTTTCAAAAAATTCCAAGACATAGGATATAAGACAGCTTGAGACAGAGACGCGAGCACATCATCTCTCTCGCAGATTAACAAATGGGGAATAGATGTAGATATCGTACCTGAATTTTAGCTCCACGGTATGTAATAACACCGGGAATGCAAGTCAATGTTGTGAACTCATAAGAAGCAACCTGAAGAAAAAAGTAGTTCAGAAACTTAGAAACTAAAGCACCAGCCAAAAAAAAAAACACAGTTCTAAATCCAAGATAACATGTTGACCTATCCAAGACAGAATAACTAATATGGCACAAGAAATGAGTTAAATCAACTAGAATGCAGATGACTTGGATACATGGTAAGTTTGAAAACACAGGACATTGACAAGTACATAAAAAAAGGAAATGCAAATAATAATTAGAAACCTCAGAGAAAGTTCCGGTGAGCTTGTTCAAGAGGGTAGATTTGCCAACGGAAGGAAAACCAACAAGACCAACTCTAGAATCTCCACTTTTAGTGACATCAAAACCTTCGCCAGCAGCAGCACCACCTCCTTTGGTAGGTGGTGCAAGAAGGTCCCTTCGTAGCTTAGCAAGTTTGGCCTGCGAGAAGTGGACCATAGCAATTTAGAGACAAGCTAAATGGTAAACATATTTTCTGTCTACCTAGTAACCATTCTACTCAAGCTTCTCATCTAATACTTTGCAATTTGCACTGCGTTATATAGCATTACAAAAATTGTGTGATCAAAGGAAGTTGACAAGGGACCACGGCATATATCAAAATCCATCATTGGAGAGTCCCATATAAAACCTAACGATCTAGCCCACAATATCCATGTTCTTGCCTAGTGCCTACTGAAACAGATTATACAAGTCAATATGCCCAATTTACATTTGATCAGTATAAAGTGAAGAATCAGAGAACATTACCTCATCTTCGATTTCTTTGATCTTCTGCATTATAGTCGACATGGTTGCAGTGAAAGAGAGAGCTCACAGAGACAGCGTCAAGGCAAGAGTTTAAACGCTAGTGAGCGGGAGAGACAGAACAGAACACCGGAAAGTAGATGTCGAGAGTGACGACGGACGACGAGTAGAAAGCAGAGTAATCCTCTTGAGGGTTTTCTTAGAACTGGGCCTGACCCAACAAGATCTTGGGCCCAATTAATAACTAGATGATATAAGAGAACATTAGTTTGGTTAAACACTATTATTCTGTTCCTTTTGAGTCAAGCTGACTTTTAAGTCAGTTTAAACAAATTCCAATTAGTTTCTACAACATACTATAACGTTTTTCAGGCAGCTTCTCTCTTCCAAAACGAGTTTCTAAAGTCAATGGTCAAGGTGAAACTGAGAACCGAACCAGGTTCTTACTCGTATAGTATCACTTGCTTTCTAGGCTTCCCCACTTCTGGTTCACTCTTAAGGACAGAAGAATGATTTAGAACATCACAGTCTGGTCTTACTGTTTCTGCTTCTTTTATCATCATCCTTGCTTAGCTTCATCTCCTGCAACTTCATTAACACAGAGATCTAACTCTTTCTTCAATGATCCAACCAGGCTCATACCCTCTTTATGTTTCTCCTGATTGCCTCACCAATCACTCATCTGAATTCCCCACAACTCTAGCTGTATTGGTCCGTTAATCATATAGAGCCAATCACTCAATAGAAAATGAATTCTTCTATGGTTTACTTAACTAAACCCTTTTATCTGCAGGAGCAAATCGTCTAACACTTCATAAATCTGATTCACCATGCGATGAGATTTATCCTTGGACAAAAAGATATGAACCTCGTTATTAATCAGAATCCAACTACGTCCTGGTTCTTTCACCACACCATCAAACTTCATTCTTTCTCTCACCTTCTTCGCATCAGCCCACATACCCTTTGACGCGTAGATATTAGACAGCAAAGTAAACGATCCACTGTCCGTTGGATCAGACGCAATAGCCATTTTAGCTGCATGCTCAGCTAACTCGACGTTACCAGTCTTTGCGCATCCACTCAGCAAGCTCCTCCATACTATAGCAGGTGGGGTTTTCGGCATTTTCTCAATTAACTCCCTTGCTTCGTTTAATCTACCAGCACGGCTTAAAAGAGATACCATACAAACATAGTGTTCTGTTTCCGGTTCAATCCCAAGTCGGAGCATAGCTTCAAATTGCTCAAGCCCATCTTCCACGAGACCAGCATGGCTACACGCTGATAAAACTCCCACAAAGGTGATGTAGTTAGGCTCTATTCCTTCATTCATCATTCTTTCCAGCATCTGAAGAGCTTTCTGGCCTTCTCCGTGATTCGCGTAAGATGAGATAACAGAGTTCCAACAAACCACATCTCTCGAAGCTGCTGAACTGAAAGCCTTATAAGCATCTTCAGGACTTCCACATTTGGAGTACATATCTAGTAGAGCATTTGTAATATACGAGTTACATCCCAAGCCTCTCTTCATAATCTGGCAGTGGAACTCTTGACCTAATTGAAGGCTTGCCAGGTTACCAGCTGCTGTAACCATGTCGGCAAAAGTAAACTCGTCAGGTTCTTCCCTTGATGATAACTGTAGTTCTGAAAACAGATTGAGAGCTTCTTCGTTCTCTGATTGCTGAACATAACCTGAAAACATTGAGTTCCAGACAACAAGATCTTTCTCTTTCATCTCATCAAACACAAGCCTAGAATCATGGATGGAGTAGCAATTTGAGTAAACATCAATCAAAGCACTTGCAGCAAATATATCTAAGTTTACACCATATTTGAACATGAGTCCATGGATTTGTTTGCTAAGTTCCAAGCTTGATAAAGAAGCAGATGCACGTAGAAGGCTAACAAATGTCAGTGAGCTAGGTCGAATCAACCTTGACCTCATATCACAAAAGATGTTCAATGCATCATGTAGGTCATGTTGCGTCCCAAGTCTCGAGTAACCTTCAATCATTGCATTATATAAAACCACATCATTCCCGCTGAAAAGGTCAAAAACTTTTCTGGCATCGTTCAAACAATCGCATTTGGCGTACATATCGATCAAGCTGTTAGTCACATAGCTATCAGTGCCAAGATTGGCTTTGACAGTGTAAGCATGAACATGTCTTCCATATTCCAGAGCATGAAGTGAAGCACAAGATGTGAGTATGCTAGAGCAAGCATAGATATCTGGCTTCAAACCAAACTTCGAAATTTTGGAAAACAGTTCCATTGCTTCCTTATGAAGAGAGTTCTGCTTATAACCAGACAGTATTGTAGTCCACGACGTGATGTCTGCATTCCGCATCTCATCGAATACCTTACGAGCAGATGTAACTCTGCCACACTTCACATAACAATCTATAAGCACATTCATCAGTGAGGCATCATCCATCTCATGTCCATGTCTTAATATATACGCATGAATCTGCTTCCCACCTTCCACAAACGAAAGTATTGTACACGCACTTAAAACCGTCGAAAGGATGTAACCATCAGGAACAACGTTACCCTCCATTAGCTGGTAAAACAACTCCAACGAAACATAGCTTCTCCCCATTTTCGCATACCCTTTGATCATCGTCGTCCAAGTCACTGTAGACTTCTCTGGTAAAGCATCAAACACAAGCCTTGCATAATCAACATCACCTTCCTTCAGATAAAAACCAATCAACAAGGTACCAACGTAAACATCCCGATCAAACCCACTCTTAAAGATAAAACTTTGCAACTGAAACACCATCGAACGGCCACTACTAACATGTAAGCAAGCTTGGATGAAACTCGATAAAATATATTCGTTCGGACTATTTTTTCTAGTTCTCCAGAATTGTAAGAAAACAGACAGAGACTCTTCGTAAAACCCATGATGGTTACAAGCTGAAACCATGGTAGACCAAGTAACTAAGTTTCTCTCAGGCATTTTATCGAACACCTTGCCTGCATGAACCATATCATCACCTTTCGAATACATTTTCATCAGAATGTTGTTTAGATACGTATCTGAATCAAATCCCGAAACGATGATCTGGCCATGAACTACGTTGTGATGGAGGAAAGGATTATCTGACGCAGGAAGCTGCAAGAGACGAGCAAACTCGCGCCTTCCGCGGGTTCCTAAAGTAGAAGGAAAATCAATGTCTATAAACTCCAAGAGACGTGAAGCAGAAGAGGAAGAAGAAGAGTAGAAACGTATCGCTTCTTGCACTTTACGCAAGCCGCAGCCATGGCTTCTCATCCTACTGAGAGTGAGAAGAATGAACAGTGACTTCGATCGTTAAGAAACAATTTTCATAAATAAACATTCTGCCGTTTTGCTATTTTGAGTGAAGAAAGGACGGTGGATACGATCACAAAAAACGGCACACGGTTTATGTATCTACCAACCTATGGAAAGTCACAAGACCGTTGTAGGATGAGTCTCTGCCCATCCTGTCTTTCTTTGTTTTGTATTCATGGCGTTTTATTTAAAAGTTTCAGCTGCAATTAGCTTAACTGTATGTGTTTTTAATATTAAATCCATTTTTTTAGCTTAATCTATAACATTTTGTGACATTTGATAAGCTCTAACTGCTTAACCATTCATCATTAGGCCTTTGATCAAGTTCATAGGTGGCCTCTAGTTCAGGACAGTTATGTTTCCTGGTAAGATCTATAAGAGCTTGTCTGTGCCTAAAAGGAAGAGCCTAACATGTGAGTGAGCTTTGAGTTGGGAATGATCCTATTCATTAGATCTCTTAAAGCTTTTGCATATATCTAAACGAAACAATGTTTCAAATGCATTTCAGAAAAAGTCCAAACTAATCAAACAGTAGCAGCAATAACATGCACCAACTCAAATGACTTGGAAACTCTAAGAACAACATCAAACCACTCAATCTCACCACAAACATCATATACGTCATGACCTTCAAGGCTAACCTCTGCACACCAAATCATCTTGTTCTTAGAACCACTTCCAGGCACAAAAGTATCCCACAAAACCGCCATCTTTCCACCATAATCCGCCAAGTTAACACGGCTGTAACAGAGAAACTTAACCAACCGTTCCAAACCCATCAACTTTCTCCAAAACCTTCCTTTATAGTCATACCATTTAAACTCTCTATCCCTTTCATGATAATACACCAATACGTTCTTTATCACACAATAAGAAACCCATGCCCGGCCCATATCCATTTCAGCTCCTTTTAGCTCCCATCTACCTTCTCCAGGGTTGTAAGCCACGTGACTCGCACCTCCTAACAAGTGAAACTTTCCTTCGATCCCAATGCCTTTGTACACAACTCTCTCGCATCTCTCAGTGCCGTGACTCGCCACAGACTCCCATGTTTGAGTATTTGGATCGAACACTTCTATACAGTTCAACGAATCGCAATCTTCGCAGCCTCCTGCTACGTATATTTTCCCATCAAGAACACTAGCTGTGGGGTAGTTTCTAGCCACACTCATGGGTGGAGCCATGCACCACGTGTCAGAACGACAATCCAAGAAGGTGACTCTGGAAGAAGGCGCGTCGTTGATAGGCCCTCCAATAGCGTATATGTTCGAGTCAACAGTGACCACACTCGACCAGTGAGCTGGAGGAGGAGCATGGCTAGATAAAACTGGAACCAATAAATGGCCACCTGCTTCCATAGGTCCGGGATACTCCAAATTAATAAAAAATAAAGACTAAAAATAAGAAAAAAATAAATGATCACCTGCTTCCATAGGTTCGAGATACTCCTGATTAATCAAAAAAATAAATAAATAAATATATAAATGACCACCTGAGAAGTTTGTTAGTTTACGATCTGGTACTCGGCAGAGTGTGAACCATCGGAGGTTGGAGTCGGTGAGTGATCGTAAGCACACGTAGAGACAACTCTCTGTGCGGTCGAGGAAAGACCTGGTCTGATAAAGTTCAGGTGAAGCGATGAGAGAGCGGAAGCTTTTGGAGACGAGGGAGAAAGTTGGGTAGTAGAGTCTTGAGATGCGGCTAAGGAAGCTCAAAAGTATGTCATCAGGAAGAGACAGACTCGTGGTGGTCGGAGAGACCATCTTGTTCTGCTCATGCGGTGGTGCCTCCTCGTTATTCATGGAGACAGAAAGGGTTTCTCCTAGTGAGAGAAGAGTACAAACCTACACGGTCTTTGCGGAGTTAGTTAGATCATACGATTCTTGCTGCGAGTTTTTATTCAATGACGTTTAAATAAAATATTTGATCTATTCAAAGTAATATTCTTTTTCCACGTAATCTTTAAAATATAGTATTAAAAAGAACATGTTGGAGCAGTCACAGAAGACCCGATAAACAAATGCCTCACAAGGTTGACCCGGTCATCAAAGACAGCCTTGGCTACAGAACCATACAGTCTCTAAACTTATATATATATATTTACTTCATATTAGAAGGATCCTCAGATACATGACAAAGTCCAAAGGATACTACAATACAGTGACAGACCTAGGATTATGCTTAACTAGAGTCACAAAGAGATTATATGAACCAAAAGAGATTATATGGACCAAAAGAGATTATAGGATTACCATAACAAGTGCAATGATGTCTCTATTCCCCCCCCCCCCCACGACTTCAACAAAGATTCATCACATTCAAGTCGGTCTCATATGTTAAATTCATTAAACGGTAGTAGAGAGAGCATAGTCAACCCTACATGACTTGGAGACTATAAGCACTGTGTCAAACCATTCCACCTTGCCCCAAATCTCTTCATCGTCGCGCCTTTCAAGCGCAATCACTGCACACAGAATCATCTTGTCCTTAGATCCAGTGGAAGCCAAAACCCTCTCCCACAAAACAGCCATCTTACCACCATAATCAGCCAATCTAGCAGTGTAACGAGGGAACTTAGGAAGTCCTTTCACACCTTTCAAACCCCTCCAGAGTCCTACCTTAGTGTCATACCATTTGAATCCTCCTTCGTACTTGTAGAGAACGTTGTCAATCACGGCATAAGAATACCATGGCCAACTCGTATCCATCTCCCATCCCACCCTTTCCCATCGACCTTCCCTAGGTTTGTAAGCCAAACCATTACCGCTTCCAAAGATGTATACCTTCCCATCAAACCCTGCACTTTTACTTAGATATTTACAGCCACATATCTCAGCACCAGGGCTTGACACAAGCTCCCAAGTTTGGTTCTTTGGATCGAAAACCTCCATCCACTGGGAGGAACTAGTGCAGTCTTCACAACCTCCAACTACATATATCTTTCCATCAAGGACGCTGGCTCCTGGGTACTTTCGCTTCACCAGCATGCTTGGACCCTCGCGCCACGTGTTGGACCTGGAGTCCATGATCAAGACGCTAGACGAGGGCTCCTCGGGTCCGCCAAAGTTGTAGATATCTGAACCAAGTGTCACGACACCCGACCAGTGCGTAGGACCAGAATGGGGAGTTTGGATCTTACCTAAAGCAAACCCTCTTGACTTCTTCTTTAACTTCTTGGCGGCATTGGTGGTTAGGGTTTGGTCAGGTTTCCGACAGAGGGTGTACCAGCGAGGGGTAGGGTCGGGATGAGACCGTAGGCACACATAGAGACAGCTCTCGGTGTGGCCTATAGAGGAACGAGTCTTGTAAAGCTCCGGTGAAGCGAGGAGAGATGGAAAGGTCTTGGAGACGAGTGAGAGAGTTGGATAGTAGAGTCTCGAGACGCGTGCAAAGCAGCTTAATAGCAAATCATCTGGAAGTGAAGGGTTTGGGTTCGATTGCGGCGTCGGCGTGAGCACAAGCTGCGGCTTCTTGGTTTTACTTGAAGTCATCCTCTTCCTCTTCTTCTTCTCGGGAGACAACATCGTCGGAAAGAACAACCGATCAAACTCCGTACTGTCTTTTTCGGAGCTACAGACGAGATGGTTCAGCTTATGGGCTTAATGGGCCTGAAACCTTTCTTTTAAAAAAAAATTAATGTCAGTTTGCTTGGAGGTGTTCAATCCGGATATCGGTTCGGTTTCGGTACGGTTTTTTCGGTTTTTCGGTATTTCGGTTTATAAAAATTATCTACCATATTAATACTATATCTACTTTGGTTTGGTTCAGTTTATATACTAGCGGTTTTCGGTTTATTCGGTTTTTATACCAAAAACCATAACTATACTTACCTTTTACAACAAATTTTAGTTTATATGATTAGAAATCAAATTTATAAAACATACTATATATTCGTTACTCTAATTTTTAAAATAAAATACCTTATTTCATTTTTACTATTAAAAATAAAAGAAAAAAATATTCATATCATTATATTATTAACTAACTATAATTGAGCACAAATATTTTACTAATAAAAATATGTTATATTTAATTTGATCAAAATAAAAATATTATTTTTAATTTACAAAAATAAAATTTAATATAATCAGTGTTTTAAATATGAATGTTATATTAATAAATAAATCATGTATATATTATTAATTTTATTATAAAATTTGCTTATATGTATACTAATATATTTTAATTAATCGGGTTTTTCGATTTATTCGGTTTAATCAGTTTATATACCAAACCATATCTATATACCGCGGTTTTTAAAATTAACATCCATTCAGTTTATTCGGTATTACCAAATCCTAACCATTTTTTCTATTTCGGTTCGGTTTGGTTTTAATCTGTTTGGTTTTACCGGATTGAACACCCCTAGTTCTTAGCGAGAGAGTCACTGATTCATTTATTTTAATAAATTTAAAAATTTAAACTAAATTTATATCAAAATAATATATTATTGATCTCATCATTTATAATATTATTTAAATCATATATTATTTAATTATCTGGATTTACTTATAATTTGATTTTATAATAAATTTGAATTGATTTCTAATACAAATACTCAAATCTGATGGAAAATCTCTGGATTTGTAAATAATAATTAAAAATCATATATGTTAGATAAAATCATTGATTTGTAAATAATATATAAATTTCAAAATACTATAAAAGAGAGTTATTGGTTTATGTACTTTAATGTATTTGGAAATTCATATAGTATTTATAAATCAATGTAAAATATGTTGATTTTTAAATCTAAATAAAATTCATCAATCGATTTTGATTGGATGCAAACCAAAGTTGAGAAGGTAATGGGAGCTTAATGTTACTTTACTTAGTCTTTAGATCTATCTTTTTTATTTAAGCAATTTTATATGTAGTTGCCTCTTCAACTCTTTTTTTATTGCAAAAAAAACAACAAGGCAAGAATGCTTATGTGTCTGCTTCTATTTTGACTCTTTGAACTATACAGTTTTAATATATAATATTTGGATTGGATTTTCAAAATATCTCGATACTATAACTTGTAGTAAAAAAGTCAACAGCTATTACTGCTAGATAGTTACCGTTGCAGCAAAGATAAAAATAAAAGAAAAATAGAGTTACCGTTGTAAATATGTCCTATTGCTTTGATCTATAAATATAGAGCTCTCTCTTACAGAACATTCTCACTCTCACTCTACTCTTTCTCTCTCAGCTAGCAACCTCTCAAGGATTGGGTGATGTTGCGTGTCACAGATGGTTTATCAGGTGGTCTCTTATCCTATTTTTTTTTACACAAAGCCTTTTTTTTGAGGGGAAGTATTTATAGAACTTGATTTTGATAGAGAGGAAACTTAAGTGTAAAATTTGTGTTAATTAACATTTGAGCAGCATATCATGTTGTTAAGTCCGTTAGAGGTAGTATGTTTATTTGTTGCTAACACTTATGATATCACTAAGCCTACTCCAAATCAATCTTGCCACTATAAAACTTCCTATTTTAGGGAAGTTTTTATAGAGCTTGATTTTGATAGAGAGGAAACTTATGTGTAAAATTTGTGATGACATCTAGGCAAAATATCCTGTCATTAAGTTCGTGGTAGTAATGTTTAATTTGTTTTTAACATTTATGATACCACTAAGCCTACTCCAAATTGATCTTGCCACTATAAAACTTCCCCTCTTCTGTTTTCTTTTTTTTTTTTGGTTTTTTCTTTGTTTTTGATTTGTTCCATATGATCGATCTACTTGTCGTTTTTGTAGTTTCAGGTTCCGTGGTTTGGATGCTGCTTGATTTGCTCTGGAGGATGATCGTTCTGTTCTTCACAGCCGGGCCGTGTATCAGGTCTTCTCTTTTACCAAGTCGTAATTACAGAAACACTGTTTTTTTTTTATTCGGTTTTGGAGAAAATTTTAGAAAACTTGATTGATTCCATGGTAACTTATGTGTGAATTGGTGACTTCAATAGGGCAAAGTATCCAGTCTATGTAAGCGATATGTATGTTCATTTGGTTTAACACTTGTGATATCACTAAGCTCTTCCTAAAATTGGTCAAGCTATTATAAAATTTTCCCTTCGGTTTTGTTATTTTTGTTTTTTTTTCTTGCATCTTGTTCTTTTGGTTTTCTAGATGTTTGTTCCATATGATCTATCTACTTTTCTTTTTGTTGATGTTTCAGATACTGTGGTGGATGCATGCGCTTGCTTTGATGATCGGTGATGGCTTTATCATGTCTTCTCTGTTGATCTTGTGAGTGAGATGGTTTATCGTTTTTAAGAGAGTATAAGTTATATATCTTTTAGGCTCTTTGTATTTATCTCTCTGCGTTTTTAATAAGATTTATCTCTTTTCCTTTCTTTGAAGCTCTCAGATACGGTGGCTAGGCTGACCGGGATGGTTGAAGCTGGCTCGCTCAGATAAGGACCATACACAGTGGCTTTTGATTATGTATACTTTGAACCAAGAGGCAAGAAGAAGAAGAAGATAGTGCCCTTTTTTCTTTCTTGCTCTAATGTGTTGCAGTTAGTATCATCTTAAATGTTATTATATAGTATCTCCTTTTTTTTAATGTCTTTGTTTCAATCTTTTGCATAAATGTTCAATTATGCATCAAGTCAAAGAAAGAGAAATGGGAAAACACAACTAAAAACATTGCAACTCAACAAAATTCGTCTATATTATTATCATAGTGATGGAGTTTTAAAATCCAACAAACGTAAATTGAAATGTTTTGAGAATGTAAAATATATAAAACCAAACAAAACGAAATAACCAAACCAAAGCAGCTAAAGTTCTCACATGCGTTGTCACCTAAGATAAGAAACAACTTGAAAGACTCTAAAAGAGCAACATAACCTGCAACGAAGACTTTTTTTTGTAAGCACACAATCACAAAGCTCAACACTCTTCTTACGTTAATAGAGCACTTATTATTACCTCATGTTTGAAGAAGAAGAAAAAGACAATGAATCTGAACTGATCACCGGACCTGAGACGGAGAGCATACCAAACCAGATGCGTCTGCGCCAATGACTGCAAGATCACAGACCCCGCATATGCTTCCTTCCTGGCTTGGTACAAACCTGGCGCTGCAGTATGGACATGAAACGTCTTTCTGACCTCTGTAGATTGGGACATAGGTCGACCCGCATATCACAAACGGGTTTCTGAAGTCGTAGTTGAGCTCTGTTGCATCAGTCATGTTGCGTTCCGCGGCTTGAACGATTTGTCTAGCCGTCTTCGCCTGGCTCTCCACTGGGTTTGTTTCCAGCAATCTTTTGGCGAAGTTATAGGCTGTGGCGAGGTTCCTTGCCTTGTAGCAGACTCCCATTGCGCTAAACAGTGCGAGACGTAAGTGAGGTAGCTGGAGGTTGCAGTGTGTGAAGTAAGCAGCGAGCTCCTGCTGCCTCACTGGATCATCTTTCGTCTCTCTTCTCTTAAGCTCCATTTTCAGACCGAGGACATATTCTTTTACGATAATGACCAGTTCCTTAACCTCATCGACTTCACTTCTTGACTCGACCACCACTAGAGGGATGGTGTGGAGGATAGAGAGGAAGAGCCGGAGAGCCTCCGTTAATTTTCCGCTTGTTGTGGCTTTGTAGCCGGATTTGAGCTTCTCTTCTTGCTGAGAGAAATCATAAACAAGAGCTGGTGGGCCACGTACGTTGGGACTGTTTGACTCGCTCCATCCACGTTCAATGGCAAGTGGAACCACGGGAGATGAAGAAAAAGCACGCAGGTAGCTATGGCTGCCACTGAACAAATCGATGAACATCGATTTCAAAGGGGTAAAGTTCTTTATGCCAAGCTGTCTGTTGAGGAGACGCATTGCAGTGTCGAAGCTTCCCGCTGCAGCTTGCTCAGCGGCAAGAGATGATTTCTGGCTCCAAATATGACTTACGGGCATACCTTGAGTAGGTGTCACGAAGACGGATGAACGTGAGTTAGCAGAGGCCTTAGGAGTGTCAAGCTCTGGAGGGAGGTCCAAGCCCTCAAGTTCACCCCATCCACCTTCTTCATCATCATTTTCTTCTTCTGCTCCTTCTGCTTCGGCCAGAATGGCTTCGATGTCTCTGTTCTCCATTCCATCAACATCGCCAATGTCAAGTCCATCACCCCAATCACCACCAACATCTTCTTCATCTTCATCAACAGCCCCTCCTCTGGCTGCACTCTCAAGTCCGCCTTCAAATATTCCCTTCATCACTCTTAGAAGAGGCCAATCACCACCACACATGACGGGAGATGGTGGCATTAGAAGCGACGGAGTTTTCCCCTCAGGTAATGAAGGCACGTTGTCTCCTAGCTCAGTCGCCAGCCGCTCAGCAATGTCCTTTAAACCATGAACCGAAGCAGTGATATAAGCGAGAGGCAAATGACCAGCATTCTCAAGTATCTTGACGCGCTCTTTAACATCTCCTAGGTAGAGAGCATTGTGAAACTGTCCCATTACGTTGTTCTTTACCTCCGCAATCTTCATCAACTTTGAAAGCTTGTCCAATTTACCAGTAATGAGGTAAAGAAAAGATAACCTCTCGAAGTTCTTTGTCTGCTGGTACGCAAATTCAACAATTCCTGCATTACCTTGGCGAAGAGCCTCCACTCCAAGTCTGTACCACTGCTCTTTCTCATTAATCTCTGTAGCGGATGCAACAGCGACGCTGATGTTGCCACTTTCAAGAGCCAGGTTAAATCGGACTCTCTCGTCTTCAACAAAATGGAGAGCAACTTCAGGGAATCCTTTCTGCTGCAGGTAAGCAATCATAGCCTGTCCACATAGCTGGGAGTTCTTTATCATGCTCATGACATGATCATATCTCTTTCTCAGCAGTGCAAGCTTGAAAATGTATTCAGTTGCATTGATGGTGATTGCCCTGTTTTTCCCATCCCGGTCCAAGCAAAAGATCGTATTTCCAGAAACCTTGGTGATATAGATAGGGACATCCAGGGTTCGGATGATCCCACTATCTCCATTCGGAAGACAGTACTTGATATGGTTCAAAGTTGTGTAGATGAAGACACCATTGTCATCCCAAGCTCCACTCTTCACACGTATTGTCTCATGAAGTGTGCACTGGAGGACAAGTTTTTTGCTCGCAATAATGATAGTATGCTTGCTGAGCAACGCAACATTCTCCATATCGTTAGACCAAACAACATACCTAACAAACGGTGTCTGAAGTTCACCAAGAACAAGCCTTTGCTGAAGGTCAAATATAACCACTTTATCCTCTGATCTACAAAGCAAATTTCCAGTCCCAGCATAAAAGATAGCATCTGTGGGTATAGGCAGAGAACTCTTTTTAACCACCTCATTCTTGAGATTCTTGACTAGCACCTGGCTGGTGCTCTTCTCAAGAACAGCAAACCGATTACGGGCAATGAATACAGCAGAACCACCTGCTCCCCTCTTTGCATCTTGAACAACGTCACTCCTGCCAACACTATCTTTCGGTATGATGTACAACTCGTAAGAACCACCATCCAGATCTGAGCAGATCAGAACTGCATTTTCCGTCGGACTGTATGATAGGGTCCTTGGACTTTGGTTCAAGCTTGGTGTACCAGGGCGCCGAATAGGGATAACTTGGGAATCTTTCTGACTTGAATATTCGTAGTACCTCAAAAATCTATCTTTGGCATAGAACAAAGTATCACCACTCACAGCAAATGCAGGACGTTCTCTCTCAAGTTTGAACACGATCATACCATTGTCATGCCCCGCTGCCAATAAATTAATCTCAGGGTGAACTGCAAGAATCCAGAATCGATCATGTTCACGGCGAAATGTCTGGATTCCAGTTCGCTTGGTAGCATCCCATACACGAATACTTTTGTCCTCAGAGTTGGATACAATTATGTCCTGTTTTGCATGGAACATAACAGAAGAAACGTTATTCATGTGGCCTCGCAGTGTATCCACCTCCCAAGCTTTAGTTTCTGAAATAAAATTGAAAAGAACGCATTAATTACATCAGCTCCACTATTACAAGAACTGCAGTTTGTCCAAATGAAGGTTTATAAAAAAGAAAAAGAGAGAGTGAAAGACTTCCAAAGTAAAAATACCATTCATACGCCATAGCTTCACTTGACGGTCATCTGCACCAGAGACGATGAGAGGAAGAGTGGGATGAAAAGAAGCCCAGTTTACTCCTCTATCATGACCTTCGAGGACGTACTTAACAATAGCGTCAACACCACCAAAAAGATCAGAATTCATCTGTGTAAATCGCATGAGGTCATCAGCAGGAGATACAGTCTTCTTCTTAAGAGAACCAATATCCCAAACACGGACAGTCTGGTCCAAAGACGCTGATACAACAAGGTCTTCCTTTGGATGGAAAGAAGCACACATGACATAATGATTATGCCCAGTCAACACAGAAATACAAGTCCGTGACTGCCAGTTCCATATGCGGATAGTCTGATCGTCACTAGCACTCACGATCCACGGATTCTCGTGGTGAAACTGGACAGTGCGGATATAATCCAGATGGCCGAGAAGAGTGAAGAGGCACCTGTGTGTTTTGTGGTTCCAAACTTTAATCTTGTAATCATCACCTGCAACACACAGACAATGTTGTCAATGCCATCAACCATACAATGAGTAATCTTCTCCAAGACAGTTGCATTTACAGGTTTTCGTTTATTAATTATATCCAAAACACAATACTAAGCACACATAACATGAGATCTGATCACAGCTCACTAGATCCAATAACCCAAAAAACATATGTTATACAACAAATGTAACATACTAAGCTAGATATAGCAACAAATCAACGAAACAATCCTCTTCAAATACATCAAGCTTAGATCTATAAATCGAGAACACTACTAAGCAGATGCAACGATGAGATTAAGAAAGCGTATACTACCTCCGGAGACGAAGAGAGGCTGAGAATTGTGAAAATGAACACCACGAACAGGACCTTCATGCTCGTCAAATCGATCGATCAAAGTACCCATACGATAATCCCAGAGCTGGATCACGCCACTGTGCAAACTCGCGAGGATCCATGGCCGCTTAGGGTGGAACGTGAGTCCCTTAACTCTGTTACTCTTCGTTTCGAACTTCGTCAACATAATTTCCCCAGATCACAGCTCAAACACAATCTAGAACGAGAGAAGAAACGAGTCATTTCACAGAAAAACCAAATCTAAGAGAGAAATCGCAAAACAGATCTGAGGCAGACGAGTAGTGAGATCAGAAGAGATCGAGACTCGTACAATGAAGAGGAGGAGAGATAGAGATTCACCTTGGATCGGATCAGATCAGTTCACGGTGAGGAGCAGTAGCATTACCGTGGATGCGAGAGAGCTAAGAGGAGAGACGGTGTGTGTGATTAGATCTGTTTTCAATTCTCGTCGCGTCTCTCGCTTCTTAATTACATTTATTTATTTTAATTTATTTACCTTTTAAATGCCCAAATACATATACTCCGCAATAATTCATACCCAAATTTAGGCCCATTAAGATGGGATACAAAAGATTTTGTTAAATAATTTCTAAAGTGAGCCCACCTGATACACGATGTCACCTAAGAGCGTAAAGCAAACTAACATTGTTATTGATTTATGTATTTTAATTATTTTTTGAAATTCATAAAATATTTACAAATATATATAAAATATATAGATTTTCAATTTTACTATATAAATTTAATTATTATTTACAAATATCGAAATTTTCTCTTGAATTTAAATTTTTATATTTTTAATAAAGAAATTCATAAAAATTATTTAAATCTATTATAAAATTAAATTCATTTTAAAATCCAAATAATTAAATGCTACCTGATTTAAATTAAAATTTATAAATTATAAAATTAATAACATATAATTTCAATGTAAATTTTAAAATTATAGAACAAATAACACTAATATACAACAACCAAAAACTTCCACAACGTTTTCTTTTAAAAAGGTTTCAGGCCCATTAAGCCCATAAGCTGAACCAGACAGTGAAAATTAACCGAGGCTCTCCGGCTCTTCCTCTCTATCCTCCACACCATCCCTCTAGTGGTGGTCGAGTCAAGAAGTGAAGTCGATGAGGTAAAGGAACTGGTCATTATTGTGTTCTTACGAAAGTCTTGTTTGTGAACTTCCTTCGTGGCAGGTTATGTTGCTCTTTTAGAGTCTTTCAAGTTGTTTCTTATCTTAGGTGACAACACTTTAGCTGCTTTTGCTCTATATTTCGTTTTGTTTGTTTTTTTTTTATATTTTACATTCTCAAAACATTTCAATTTGCGTTTGTTGGATTTTAAAACTCCATCACTGATAATAATATATAGACGAATTTTGTTGAGTTGCAATGTTTTAGTTGTGTTTCCCATTTTTCTTTGGTAACTTTGACTTGATGCATAATTGTTATTCCAACTAAAACATTTATGCGAAAGATTGAAACAAAAACATTAAAAGAAAAAAACAGATACTATATATAATAATAATACTTCATGATAGTGACTGCAACACATTAGAGCAAGAAAGAAAAAAAGGGCACTATCTTCTTCTTCTTGCCTCTTGGTTCAGAAGCCACTATGTATGGTCCTTATCTGAGCGAGCCAGCTTCAACCATCCCGGTCAGACTAGCCACCGTATCTGAGAGCTTCAACCACGGACTATAACAGGAAAAGAAAAGAGAAATATCTTATTAAAAACGCAGAGAGATAAATACAAAGAGCCTCAGAGATATATAACTTATACTCTCTAAAAACGATCAACAATCTCACTCACAAGATAAACAGAGAAGACCTGATAAAGCCATCACCGATCATCAAAGCAAGCGAATGCATCCACCACAGTATCTGAAACAACAAAACGAAAAATAGACAGATCATATGGAACAAACATCTAGAAAACCAAAAGAACAACATGCAAGAAAAACAAAAAAAAAATAACAAAACCGAAGGGAAAATTTTATAATAGCTTGACCAATCTTAGGAAGAGCTTAGTGATATCACAAGTGTTAAACCAAATGAACATACATATCGCTTACATAGACTGGATACTTTGCCCTATTGAAGTCACCAATTCACACATAAGTTACCATGGGATCAATCAAGTTTTCTAAAATTTTCCCCAAAACCGAATAATAAAAAGACAATGTTTGTGTAACTAAGACTTGGTAAAAGAGAAGACCTGATACACGGCCCACGTGTGAAGAACGATCATCATCAAGAAGCATCCAACCACATAATCTGAAAATACAAAAACGACAAGTAGATCGATCATATGGAACAAATCAAAAACAAATCAAAAAACAAAAAAAAACAGAAGAGGGAAAGTTTTATAGTTACAAGATTGATTTGGAGTAGGCTTAGTGGTATCATAAGTGTTAAAAACAAATTAAACATTACTACCACGAACTTAATGACAGGATATTTTGCCTAGATGTCATCACAAATTTTACACATAAGTTTCCTCTCTATCAAAATCAAGTTCTATAAAAACTTCCCTAAAATAGGAAGTTTTATAGTGGCAAGATCGATTTGGAGTAGGCTTAGTGATATCATAAGTGTTAGCAACAAATAAACATACTAACTCTAACGGACTTAACGACATGATATTCTGCTCAGATGTTAATTAACACAAATTTTACACTTAAGTTTCCTCTCTATCAAAATCAAGTTATATATAAAACTTCCCCTCAAAACAAAAAGGCTTTGTGTAAAAAAAGATAGGTAAAAGAGACGACCTGATAAACCACCAATCATCTGTGACACGCAGCATCACCCAATCCTTGAGAGGTAACTAGCTAAGAGAGAAAGAGGAGAGTGAGAGTGAGTGTGTTCTGTAAGAGAGAGCTCTTTTATTTATAGATCAAAGCAACACACATATTTACAACGGTAACTCTATTTTTCTTCTTTTATTTTTTATCTTTGCTGCAACGGTAACTATCTAGCAGTAATAGCTGTTGACTTCTTACTGCAAGTTATAGTCTCGAGAGAAATATAGCTGTTCACCTTCTGATGTGACACTATAGCCTCAGACAACTCCATAGCTTTTATCCAACCCAACTCAATGGATGTCAAAAAAAAAAAGAAATAAACTTAAATATAAGTCATGATCTTAGAGCATCATTAGTGGTTGTTTCTAGAGAGAGTACCTGAAAAATATTAATAATAAAATATGTTAAAGTGGGAAAGAGAAGATTAAAAACATGAGGTACGCTTCGTGATAAAAAGACTTTGAGCAAATGGCAAGAGATCAATTCTACAGATGTCACGTTTTTATTGATGTACTACTTTTTCAGTTATTAAATTAAATCAGATAAATAAATTGTGTTAAAAAAATAATATTAATACATAGAAAACTGTGTGTGAGAAATTCACCCGTTGCTGCTGCTCTTAGAGCATGATTAGTGGTGCAGTACCTTCCTAAAGTATCTAATCAATTTTATATTCATATTGTTTTTCTATGTAATTAAAAATAAAGATAAAAGAAAAAAAGACCATACACTATATGACACGTAAGGTGTTTAGTTTCTCTCAGCTCTTCCCACGATTCTTTAAAAAGAATCTATTCTGTACTATGCACTTTCTGTTGTCGATTTTTTCAATTTTTAAATAATATAAACGCTCAGAATTATGGGAAGAAACCCCGATGGGGATGCCCTTAAGCTTCACAAAATCAGTCTAAGCCCTGGGGAACCAAAGATTGGGCTTCATCTTAGTGGGTCTTAGTTAAGTGAATTCCACCGGGACTCTACTCATCGTGTTTTGGGCCCAATCAGAGACGTGTTTTATGAGAGTATCAATCAAAATGTATACTTTTCTTCGTTAGACCTCAGATTAACGACCTATTCCACTTTGACCTGACTGCAATTTCTCTATTTTTTTTTGTAATTATATAAATACACCATTTTTTTTTTGTATGTAACTTAAAATACACCATTTCACATATTAAAACTTACAAGACTCATGAAAGTAGGACAAAGAAACACAAATCCAGAAAAAAAAAAGAAGATGTACATGATTTGGTTTGGTTCTTCTCTTGTTCTCTGCATCATCAGACACTACTGTCTTGTTCTGACCCACATTATAAACCGCAAAAAATATATTTTAACAAAATCTAATTTCTGAAACTAATATGTTTTAACATTTATATTTTAGTGTATTTAAAAATATATAATTATATTAATTTGTATTACTATTATAAGAAGATTATTTTAGATATTACTTAACTTTTATTTTTAATAATTTAAAATATTTCGTAATGATTCTTTAGTGAAATCTATGTTATATTTGATTAATTGTGTGATATATACTTTTGATAAATGTTAATTATAAAATTTTTTGATGTTAATTTATTAGCTCTAAATTTTTATTATATATAGTACTTAATTAAATATGAAAGATTATTTAAATTTAAATGAGTGTAATTTCTATTTTAAATGTTTTCAGTATTATCTTTCTAAAAAATGGGTCAAATGTAAAGATTTTTTTCAGAAAAGAAGTATTTTTTTCTAGAAAAGGGTACTCAATGTTTTCAGTAATTTTCGATTTATTGGGAAAGTCAGAACATTTTTCAAATTCATTGTAAGACTACTAGGGACTGGGGATATTAACAAGTTGTTATAAGTATAGCACATTACGTAGGCAGATAAACTTTTAACTCTTGGTGAGAATAGGTTTAACGTTTGTGTATAAATTACCTTGTAAGTTATATGGTTCTTGAATACAAAAAAGTTCCTTTCATCTCTAATCTCTCAACGAATCTCTTCTTGTCTAAACGTTGAAGATCATCTGTGTTTTAATTTGTGTCCTCTGTGTTTAATCTTCTTCTTGTTTTTATTCTGCACCAGTTGTAGCCATGTCGGTTGTTCGAGCAGGGACGATTGCTATTCTCATAATCGCGTTTCTACAAAATGCTGCGGCTGAGAACAGAACGAACAGTATTGTTGCGTATCATGGTGCGGTTGCGACAGACGATGGACGGTGTTCTAACATAGGAATGGAAATTCTGCGTCAAGGAGGAAACGCTATTGATGCGTCTGTGGCCGCTGCTCTTTGTTTGGGCGTTGTGAGTCCAGCGTCTAGCGGTTTAGGCGGTGGAGTCTTTATAGTTGTTAAGATGGCTGATGGGAAGGAGGTGGCTTATGATGCTAGAGAAACTGCTCCTCTTAACGCCACTGAGGTAATGGTGTTTTAGTAATGCTGCGTTTTGAAATAAAACATTTTTGAATGCATGCATACGATCTTTGTTTTGGCTCTTGGTATAGAACATTTTATGTGGGGGATAAAAGCGTGTTTAATTCATGTATCTTATTATGGGGTTCTTAACTTTAACTAAAAAAAACTAAAAACCGTCTCTTAAATAAAAGACATAAAAGAAATCTCTTAGTCGTAAAGTGTTTAAAAAAAAATTAAATTATAAGTTAAAAATCTCACCCATAAAAGACCGAGATAAACATGGTTTAATACCGTTTTTGAGCTCTCTTATAAATGTTGAACGAGATCTGAGCCCAAATAGCGTTTTTAATATATTTTCTTCTTACTAAGAATTTTAAACACGATCTTGGGCTTAACTAGATCATCGTAACTTGAACTTATATCTTCCTTTTAAACAAGTGTTTTTAACGCTATCTTTAGCATTATACTATTCAACAAGTGTTTATTTTGAACTTATATCTTGGACATTGTGAACTGAGAGCTTGGATAGCGTTTTCTTCACTAATTATGAGTCATAGAAAGCTTGTTTTCTCTCTCTTGATATCTAATATGAACTAGTGTTTTTGATCATGTATGTGTTTTGAGTTTTAAGTTCTTGATTTTTTTGTTTCTTGGTGTAGAATATGTATGGAGGCAATCTTGATCTAAAAAAGAAAGGAGCCTTATCAGTAGCCGTTCCCGGGGAAGTTGCTGGTCTATTCACAGCTTGGAAAAATCATGGAAAGCTACCATGGAATCAGTTAGTTAGTCCCGCACAGAAACTCGCAGCTAGTGGTTTCATGATTTCAAAGTATCTCTACATGCAGATGAACGCGACCAAGGACCATATACTATCAGACAAAGGTCTCTCTGAACTATTTGTTTCAAATGGAGAGCTCAAGAAACCAGGAACTATTTGCCAGAACCCAAAATTGGCTTTAACTTTGATGGAAATTGCAACGTATGGTCCAAAAGCGTTTTATAATGGCACGGTTGGGGTTAACCTAGTGAGAGATATCCTTAATTCCGGAGGGATAATAACTTTGAAAGATCTACAAAGTTATAGAGTTAATGTTAAAGAACCATTGTCCGCAGACATTCTTGGATACCGACTACTCGGGATGCCTCCTCCTTCATCTGGTGGTGCTGCAATGGTTCTTGTAAGTTCACTTTGTGACAATTTCACATTTTATCAGACCCAAGTTTACTAAAAAAAAGTTGGATTTTCTTGTGTTGTAGATTTTGAACATTCTTTCTCAGTATGGAGTTCCATCAGGAGTTTCGGGCTCTCTAGGTGTTCATCGATTAGTCGAGGCTTTAAAACATGCTTTCGCTGTTAGAATGAACCTTGGAGATCCAGATTTCGTTGATGTTACCAAAGTTGTTTCTGATATGTTGTCTCCAACGTTTGCACAAGACTTGAAGAGTAAGATACATGATGAGAAAACCTTTAATCCAAAATATTATGGTGGCAGGTAAGTTCTTAAAAAATTTATAACAAACCATAGATTTTTCTTGCATTCTTGATTGATTAATCTTTCTTTAATTTTTTAGGTGGAATCAGATCAAGGATCATGGAACAAGCCACTTATCAATAATAGATAGCGAGAGGAATTGTGTTTCGATGACTAGTACAATAAACGCTTACTTTGGGGCATTGATGTTGTCTCCGAGCACGGGAATCGTTTTGAACAACGAAATGGATGATTTCTCGATCCCGTTGAAGCCCGTCGGTGACTCAGATGTGCCGCCACCAGCACCGGCTAACTTCATCCGTCCAGGGAAACGACCTTTGTCATCCATGACTCCCACCATTCTACTCAAGGTTTGAAGAAAAAATAATAACTTGTGGTACACGAAACTCTTAGGCTATGATTAATGCATGTTTTTTAACCTGATGTCCTTAGTTTTTTTTAGTTAAAAGTTAAGAAACAGTTTCTTAACTTTTCATAAGAACCACATCCAAAAAAACATGCATTAATCATACTCTTACTTAGCGACTCACAATTTTTGCATGCGCTTGTTTACGTAGGATGGTACAGTTAAAGCCGCGGTGGGTGCAAGCGGAGGAATGTATATCATCGCTGGAACAACGGAGGTTTTCTTGAATCATTTCTTCCTCAACATGGATCCTCTCTCTTCTGTCTTGGCTCCAAGAATCTACCATCAGGTTATTGTTTCTATTCCAAACTTTCTTCTTTCTTGGTTTGTTGCTAAAAAAAATTATTCATGTATTTGCCATTTTCAGTTGATACCGAACAGAGTTTCATATGAGAACTGGACCACGGCTTACAATGATCATTTCGAGATACCTAAAGAGACAAGAGATGTGTTGGAGAAGAAAGGTCATGTCCTAACACCGATCCCTGGTGGCTCTATTTCTCAGTTCGTAGTTCAAGAATCTGATGGGAAGCTTGTGGCTGTGAGTGATCCAAGAAAAGGAGGGTTTCCTTCAGGATATTGAGATTGGATTTCCTTGTGTATTACTGCATCAAAATGAATATTAACATATTTTTTCTTCCAATAAAAATAATATAATATTTTAATAAAATAATAATAATATAATACTAATCCAGAGCTTTATTTTATTAGTTTTCTTTTTTCTCGAATTGGTGTTTCTTCAACCATACAAATAATACTAGAGTCAAATATTCTTCCGTTCCAAAAAGATTCATGTTTTAAAAAATAAATTATTTTAAAAAGATACATTTTTTACATTTTAGTGTATAAATTAATAGTAAATTGTAAAAGAACTGCCAACTAATCATAAATTGCAAAAGACATAATTGTAGTTACTAAATTCTAATTAAAAGTTATTGAGAATAATTAGTACGTTACACAAAATATTTTATCAAACATATTCAAGTAATTTTGTCTTAGCTTTTTATTTATGTACTATTTGGTAATAATGTAATGTCAATTAGATACTCCATTAGTGAGTATCTAATTAATTTTTTAATCAACTTAATGAGTTAAGGTAAGAACAAAAAATGCATTAGTATTGTTGATTTGTCAAGTGTTGATGCCTCAATGAAAAGACTTTATTTTTAACTATACGATTTACACTTAGTCCATGATTATTGCATGTTTCTTAAATTGAGTTTCTTATAAAAAGTTTAAAAACCGTTTTTTAGTTTTCTTAAGAAAAATTAAGAAACTGTTTCTTAAAATAAGAAATTGTTTCTTAAATAAAAAACAATTTCTTAGTTTTTCTTAAAAAAATCAATTTAAGAAACATGCATTAATCATGCTCTTAGAGTATCTTTAACGCATTGACCATGCGTCTCTTATTGAGTGGGGGACCCAATTTTTGTCAAAAACGTTTCTCCTGCGAAGCCAAAACAAGAGATGTGTGTTGAGGGTTGCTTGCACTGTTTGCGGGCTCCATCGTCACATGGCAACTCGCAATTGATACATTTTTTAAATTTTTTTTAAGACAAAAAATAAAATAAAAAATTTTAAGAAGCCCTTTTAAGAGTTGTGCTTTAAATATGCTCTTAATGCCTTAATGTAGTCTACACAACATTAAAACATTGACAAAAGGAAGAAGAAGATAGTGTCAAAAAAAAAAGAAGAAGAAATTATTCAAAAGAATTGAAACTTTTGGAAAATGATTTATAGATTCATAATTTATCTACTTTTTCTTAGAACATGTTAAAATTTATCGACCTTCCAAGAGATAGTCCTAATTAAATGCGACTTTGACCACATACTCTTATTTATATTCGTCTGAAATCTCTTGTCACAAAGGACGTAAGAGGAGGACGAGACATTTTCAGAAAGTGGAATACAAGATGAAGTGTAAGTTATTCAGTTTTTCTAATTCAAATTAAAATAAATCGCAAATGATTATTCAATAATTAGTTGGTTTATTTATCGAGTCATTTAATTTTCTTACTTGAAAAATGACTTGTTTTATCATGATATGTTGTCGTTTTTAAACATTTCAAATGATTATCTTTATCTATAATCATCTGTGAATTTGTGATTAATCTCTGGTTTGATTCTTCATTCATCGTAGCAACAACTCTAATACGGTCAGCAACGATCGTTCTTCTTCTAATCGCGTTTTTGAAAAACGCTGCGGCTCATAAACGACAACATAGTGTTGTTGCGTATCATGGCGCGGTTGCGACGGACGATGGACGGTGTTCTAAAATGGGGATGAGTGTTCTTCGTAAAGGAGGAAACGCTATTGATGCGTCCGTGGCCGCTTCTCTCTGTTTGGGCGTTGTGAGTCCAGCGTCTAGCGGTCTAGGCGGTGGATCGTTTGCAGTGGTTAAGACAAGTGAAGGGAAGGAAGTTGCTTATGATTCTAGAGAGGTTGCCCCTTTACGCGCCACTGAGGTAACATCATTTTAGTAACATCTATATCAGTCTTGAGATTTAAGAGATCTTAGGCGATTTATGAAATAAATTTTTCTTTTTTTTTATAAATTTGGGAGTCTAAATTTTTCAAGACCTATGTTTATATAATTCCGTTCAAAATTTTTGGAGATCTAAGGTCAAAGTTTCATTTGGTTTTGCATATGAGGCTCTATAAAGCGTTTTCGAATCATAGAATTTTTTGTTCTCGCTCTCTTCGTGCAGAATATTCACGGGAACAAAGGCTTTTCTAAGCCTTAAAAGTAAAAAATTAATAAATATTGAAAGAGATAATGAAATTAAGTATAGCATTGCTAACGTTCTTCCTTCACGTTCTTGATGTAGAATATGTATGATGGTAATCAAGACCTGAAGATGAAAGGAGCCTTATCAGTAGCTGTCCCCGGGGAAGTCGCGGGGCTATTCACGGCTTGGACACAACACGGGAAACTGCCATGGAAGAAACTAGTTAGTCCCGCAAGGAAACTGGCAGCTAAAGGATTCAAGATTTCAAAGTATCTCTACATTCAGATGAACGCGACTAGAGATGATATCTTAGCAGACAAAGGTCTGTCTGAACTATTTGTTTCAAATGGCGAGCTCAAAAAACCAGGGACGATCATCCGTAACCCGAAATTGGCTTTTACACTGAAGCAAATCGGAAAATATGGTCCAAAAGCGTTTTACAATGGTACGGTTGGGTATAATCTGGTGAGTGATATACAAAAGTCTGGAGGGATAGTAACTTTGAAAGATTTACAAAGTTACAAAGTGAAGATTAAAGAACCATTATCAACTGAAATTCTTGGATACCGATTACTTGGTATGCCTCCTCCTTCCTCTGGTGGTCCTGCTATGGTGCTTGTAAGTCAAGTTATATTTTGACCTAATTTTAACATTTCATAAAACTTATAGGTTATTTTGGGGGTTTCTTGTGTTGCAGGTTTTGAATATTCTGTCTCAATATGGGGTTCCATCAGGTGTTTCGGGCCCTCTCGGTGTTCATCGATTAGTCGAGGCTCTGAAACACGCATTTGCAGCTAGAATGAACCTTGGGGATCCAGATTTCGTCGATGTTAGTAAGGTTGTTCCAGATATGATGTCTCCAGAGTTTGCAAACGAGATTAAGAAAAAAATTAGTGATGAGAGAACCTTTAAACCCAAACATTATGGTGGCAAGTAAGTTTTTCAATCTACTAAATCCACATACTTATTATGTTTCATTTATTGATTGATTGATTCGATCTTCCTTCCCGAAATACGTAGATGGAATGAGCTTCAGGACCACGGGACGAGCCATTTGTCGATAATAGACAAGGATAGAAATGTTGTTTCGATGACTAGTACAGTAAACTATTACTTTGGGGCACTAATACTATCTCCTAGCACCGGAATCGTTCTGAACAACGAAATGGATGATTTCTCGATCCCCGTGAAGCCGGTCAGCGACCACGATGAGCCGCCACCAGCACCAGCTAACTTCATCAGTCCCGGGAAACGACCTTTGTCCTCAATGGCTCCCACCATTGTACTTAAGGTTAGAAAAAGGCATGTTACTTGTAACACACGAAACTCTGAATATTAGACCGTGATTAATGGGGGTTCTTATGGATGGAGTTCTTATAGATGGAGTTCTTAGGAAAAAATAAGAAATTCTTTTTTATTTTTTCCTAAGAACCTCATCCCTAAGATCTCTCATTAATCATGTCCTTAGGGTTCTAAACGACAGTTTTTTAATTCCCTAGGACGGTGAAGTTAAAGCTGCATTGGGTACAAGCGGAGGAATCTTTATCATCGCTGGAGCAACAGAAGTTTTCTTGAATCATTTCTTCCTCAACATGGATCCTCTCTCTTCCGTCATGGCTCCAAAAATCTACCACCAGGTTTTTATTCCCTTAGTAGAAACTTTCTTGTTCTTTGTTCATATATAACTAAAGATTGTGTTATTGTGATATCATTTTGCAGTTGATACCAAACAAAGTTTTGTATGAGAATTGGACTACTGTTTACGATGATCATTTTGAGATTCCTAAAGAGACAAGAGATGTGTTGGAGAAGAAAGGTCATGTCCTAACACCGATCCCTGGTGGCTCTATTTCTCAGTTCGTAGTTCAAGAATCTGATGGGAAGCTTGTGGCTGTGAGTGATCCAAGAAAAGGAGGGTTCCCTTCAGGATATTGAGAGACAAATTTGGTTCCAGTAATATTATTGCATCGAACTTGTCATAATGGTTATAAACCTTTAAAAAGGATAAATAAAAAGCTATAATATGATCTAGAACTAAACTACTAACTTAGAGCATCTATAAAGCACAACCATTAAAAAGGTCTCTTAAATTTTTTATTTTTTTTACTTTTTGTTTTTAAAAATTTGTTTTTAAAAATTGCACTAATTGCGGACTGCCACATGGCGATGGGGCATGCAAACAGTGCACGTAACCCTCAACACACGTCTTTTGTTTTGGCTTTGCAAAAAACGTTTTTAAGAAAAAATGGGCCCCCCACTCCATAAGAGACGCTTGGTGTAAGCGTTAAAGATGCTCTTATGCTCATGGGTTAGTGAAACCAAATACATTTGATACAACAAAGAAAATTAGAGACTAACTAAAAACATCAATACTAGAATCTTACATAGTATATAATTTTTTTTTGTAACACACATAGTATATTATTTAATTTATCTATTTTATGTAATAAAGGCTCTAATTTAATTTATGTTGTAAATGGGTTTACATGCTTACATAAGAGTTTGTTTAAATAACACTTACATATGAAAACGAAATCGTCATTTTAGACAAATAAAGTTACGTTTACAAGATATTATTGACAAGTATAACATTCCAAATATTGATTTATAAAATTCTTCTTAGATCATATGAAGACTATATATCCTCTTTATCTCACCAAAATAGCCTGCACGCATTATAAGCCACTCTTTATATAGTAAAATGTTCCATTACAAACAATGTTTCTCACCTTGATTTGATTGGTGAACCCGTAAGTATTGCGAAAAGTCACGTCTTAAAACAATAATCACAGAAACCATAACACATCTCTCATTTTCTCGTAAACAAACCATAAACGATCAAGAAAGTTTTTCAGAAATTTCAGCAACCGTGGCGAAGCTATATAAAAAGGAAGAGGAGAGCAAAAAGGTAATGGAGGAAGAAGAGGAGGAGGAAGAGGAAGACGACTCGTTCGAGGATGCTGTGTGCAATAAGACACCGGCGAGAGTCAACACACCTTTGTCTATAATCACCGAGGCGTTCGAAAACCTAGCTGACCTCTTGAAACCCGACATAACAACAACTAAAGAAGAAGAAGAAGACGGTTTGAGTCTTGATGCTTTCTGTAACGCGTGTACTCATGTCTCTGTCCTCTTCAGCTGTCTTGGATTCGCCTTCAAATTTGCGGAGATGGAGTACATCTCCAAGGTCAATGATTTGGTCGAAGCCTCGAAGACATTAGACACGTTACAGAATATTTTGGACCTAGACGTGGAGAAAGACACGGTGAAAACACCTGGAAGCCGTTCACGTAACCTAAGACGTGTGAGACTAGGGTTAGACCTAATCCGAGCTATCTTCGAGAAGTTCTTGATGACAGATGAGTACTCTTTGAAAGACGCTGCGACGACAGCTTACACTGAAGTATGTGCACCGTTTCATACATGGGCTGTTAGAACCGCGGTTTACGCGGGAATGTATACGCTTCCGACAAGGGATCAGCTTCTGTTACGGCTCGATGAGACTGAACAATCTGTTGAGAAGAACATGAGGAGGTACATGGAAGCGTCACGACCCATCATAGAGTATATTGATAAACTTTACATTGAAAGGAACATTAAACTCGACTGGTAACGATTTTGTTGTGTTCTACGTCAGGTTTGTCTTTTGTAAATTACTAATATTACTATTAATATGTTTTTTTATCTTTGTCCTTGTAAATTAAAACGGAGCTTTTGTATGAAGGCCAAAAGAAAACAAAAAAAAAACGAGGGTTTGTCACTTGATGTAATATGCACGTTAAGCAATTCAAAACTCCTTTTCTCTACTTTTTAATTCAATTCCTTTTGCTTTTTAGTACCAAGTTATTTCTGAAGTTGCATGTTGGTTTGACCAGTCTATATGATGTCCATCGTATTATATCTCGTTAATAAAATTGCCAACAAAGTCTGGGTGGTGTAGTCGGTTATCACGCTAGTCTCACACACTAGAGGTCCTCGGTTCGAAACCGGGCTCAGACAAGTTTTTTTTCTTTTTAAAAATTAACCAAAAGTCCATAAAGCATTTGGTTTTTCCTGGTATCCCATAGTTGATCTTAGAGAATATCCATTGGGTAGATACCCATTGTGGAAGAATCCAATTCTCATAGTTTAATCCATTTACTTACGATGATCTTAGAGAACCGATAATTTTTAGTTAACCAAAATTTTGAAAACCAATTACGAAATTAACCGAATTAAGTTTCAGTTTGGTTCGGTTTGGTTATCGTTATTTTTGGGTTAAATTCATACTGGGCTGATGGGCTCTAGAAACAGTAGCTTATAAGGCTTGTATTTCTCATGCAATTTAAATATGAAAGCCTTGTTCCAATTTTTCTAAAAAAAAGACTTTTGTTGAATTTTCCAACAAAAGAAAATAATAATAATAATTTTGCAACGGTCGTCTCCAACGGTAGGCTCACGGATTAATTAAAACCTCTGTCACTCTATTAAGACAAAGATTTCTCAGACAACATTTGTCCGAACAGGAACACTTAAACCAATAAATATGTTTTGGTCGGAAAAAAAAACACAAAAATATCTCAGGAGGCTTGTTTTTCTTCACGTCGTCGAAGGCTTTACCGATTTATCAGTGAGTTTCTTCTCTCTTGTTTCTGGGTTTTATGCCATCTTATTACTCAATGTTGTTAGATTATTCACTGTACTAGACCCTTCTTCCTCTCCAGAGGCTCTGCGGAGCAAGCATTATACTCCGTCGATGTTCTCACCGAGCTATTCAATTTCCCCAGGGAGCAATCAAACCCTCAAAATTACTCCAATGTCCCGCTGCTAAAACAGAAACTAAGAAATCGATCACTTGCTGCCGGAGAAACTAAAGTCCGTCATGTCATGGTATGTATCAACAATACTCTCTGCTATTTTATAGTATCTTTGGTTTTTCTTCTCTTCTTTCTCTTTTTTTTTTTGGTGGGGAGATTCTATATTAATGGATTGATCAATGGGACACTTTGGTGTAAAGTTCATATTGTTGTAAACAAAATAGAATGGGCGTCCAGTCATTTGATCGTTAGAGATCGTTACATTTTATTTGCCAGTTTTACACCTTATGGATAGATCACTTTTAGTGATTCCTAATCAATCTTGCAATATAGAGTTTCCCCTCTTGTTTTCTTTTTTTCATGGTTTTCAAAAAAAAAAATCTCTTGTTTTCTTGTTTGTTTTCGTGTGATTGGTTGCTTGTTTGTGTGTTTGTGTTTTGCAGGTTTGCTCAAAGTGGCTTAGAAGTGGAAGCTCAAGAACCCTTGTGTGTACTCATGGTATAATCAAACTCTATTTACTTTCTCCTTTGGAAGCTAACCTTTACAACAACAATGAATCTATGGTTAAAATCTCCATAAAATGTGTTTTTTTTCTATCAGACGTTGATCTGTGGATTGCTCGGTCTGTGAATCTCCATAAATCCTCCCTCATGCATACCAAAAGCCTGGCTGTCTTCAAACGACAGGTTTGGTTATTTTACTAGTAAAATATCAACACTCTGAAGAAGAAAGTAGTATACTTGTGATTGTATATTGATTGATTGACAAAAGAGTATTCAGGAGTCACAATCATATCCAGTGTTGCTTCAGTTCTAAACGTGTGTGTACTTGTTCAGAAACAGGCATGGATGGACAAGGAGTTTCAAAGTCTAAAACAGAAGACTGATCCAGCTTGTGTAGTGTTGAGTTCATCTCTTGTGGCAGAGTAGTAGTTGTTCACTTTTCAGTGGGTGGTGGATTATGTATTTGTATGTATGTATACTACTAAATGCTCTCTAATGCATTATCTACTTATCCTCCTTTGTTGTAATTTGTTACTCTTAGGTTAGAAATACAACTTCACACTGAAACTTAAGTGTTTTGTTTGTGTAATGAATCTTCTTAACACTTCTCACTCTTTGCGTTGGTTCTCTATTTTACTCTGCTGTTTTTGTCAAGAAACATGAAGACTGTAAATAACACTTTCTCTTCTCAACAAATCCACCATTACAATACAATGAGCATCGCTGTTGAGTTGTGTAAGAACGCAAGACACGACAACGTTATCATATGGGCCTTGTTTTAGATGAAGCTACTTTAACAAGAGATCACACAATATGCGCCTATGATAATTTTTTGGCCGCATGAACAATGTCTTTATGTGCTGAAAGAAAAGAATCAGAATATTTTGGATAAGGCTGCTTTGTTCATTCCTCTCTGTCTATACACATTATAATACTGCCAACATACATACTTCAAAATTAGCTATGTACACATCAATTTTACTCTTTGCCACATTTGGTGGTGATGGTAAGCTTGTTTACCTTAAAGAATCAAACTCTGTGGCTTATGTGATCCCGTTTGTCAATTAGGGACCCCTCTAGCTTTTACTTTTTCAGCATGCAAACTGTTTTTATAATGTCCAAAACTGATATGGAAGTTAACAAAATAGCAAAATGAAACATAAAATCGTCAAAATAAAAAGACTAATACTTTACATTCATTAGAAACTTAAAGATGATAATACACATAAACTCCTCTCATGATTGGTCAATGAGAAGGTCTCTGGAAGAAAAAAAACACATGAACCAGCCAGACCAAACACACTGAGGATGATTTAAAACATAGACAACCTTAGACTATTCTCTATAAACTGTAAAAAACCTCAGTTGCAGAGATGTAACTAACTAATTAATATGAGACATCATTTAAGATTCAGAGAGTTTGCTAATCGCATCCCAATCAATCTCAACAGAAGGAAACTTCTCCAGCACGAAACTCCCAATCTCATCAAACGCTGAATCCGAAAAGTCCAAGAACGCAGTGGTAACACCAGACTCTGGTGACGAAGAAGATACCAACTGATACTCATCTGAAAACGAGTTCTCATCACCTCTCAAAAACCCAAATTCACTTTCTTGATACTCTGTTTTTGGCGGGAAAAGCTCTGTTTCAGAACAGGGGAGATCAAGATCCTCTGTTTCAGAACAGGGGAGATCAAGATCCTCTGTTTTCCTCAAGCTCTGACAAATCGCTTCGAGCTTTGCTTCAACAGAGTGATGAAGAGGGTTGAAGCTGCCATCACCACCTCCATATCCATACTCGCGCCTCATGTGTGGAAAATTAAGCTTGGAGAGGTCACCACGAAGCTTGTAAGCAGCTTGGTCATAAGCCATGGCTGCTTCTTCAGCTGTGTCGAAAGTTCCAAGCCAGAGACGGGTCCGGTTCTTGGGTAAACGGATCTCAGCAACCCATTTTCCCCAGTGCCTTTGTCTAACTCCTCGGTAGAGTTTCTGAGTTGCCATGTTCTTCATTGGTACTGGCTTTGGAGAAAGGTTTGAGATGGTGGTGTTGCGTCTCTGGTTAAGCTGGTTTTGTATCTGGTTGATTTGGTAAGGTGTGAGTTGGTTTAGACCGAGTGGTGTGGTTTGATTGTAACCGAAGATTGTGTTTGGAACTAAAGGAAGAGATGGAACAGAGTTGGTATAAGGGTTAAGTACTTTCATGAGTTCTTCTCTGAAAGGATCTGAGAGATCTGTGCTGATGTTAAACATATCTATGGCTGCCATGGATTTTAAAAACGTGACGGAGACGGATCACAAACACACCTTCTTAGGTTAAAATATATAAAAGAAGGAGGTGATATTGTATAGAGTCAGGGTTGAAATATATCAAAATGAAAACTTTGGGGTGGAAATAAGAAGTTTTATAGTTTTTTTTTTCCTTCTTTATGCTCTCTAATATGATTTTTTTTTGTCGCTCTTGGTTTCGCTGGATGCGAAGTTCTTTGCTTATATAATACCAGAAAGCTAAGCCGCCCATTGAGTTAATTTTATTGTTGTAATTATATAAATTAGTTCAACAGAACTTTTCTGAGACCCGCATCTCACGTAATAATATAATAATAATATTAATAATTTGAAATACCATTTTTATATAATTATACATAAAATCCAAATCTCATAAATTCAAATGATACATAAACTCGAATAAAGTTGGTAATATTATAAATTAAGTCTGGAAAAACAGCGTAGAAAACAGTCCCAAAAGCACCAGCCCGATATGATCAATCCTGATCGTCAGTATCACCTGAAAGGGGGAAAGGAATGAGGGGTGAGCAACGGGGAAGTCACTCAGTGAGGTATGGGATGCTAAACGCAAACCACTGACTCGGGTAAAAGAACTCCCACTATGGAAGTTTAGCACTAACATGAACAAACACGATGTCTAGGACATCACACGGAACAATCAATGCAATGATAGCACATAGATAAGCCATACGCTCTGCATTCTCCTATATGGATATATGTAAATATGCTACGCGTGGCTGGTACAGTATGCCTCTGTACCCCCGCACCCTAACCCTGTGGCAAGGTACATCCCCCGCACTGGAGGGCCGTCTCTACCACATGCGTCGAATACAAACGTCTCTGCGTGGCGTTCCAAACAAATATGCGTCGGTAGCCCAGAATTACGTCTCCGAACCTCGCCCACCACACAGTACAGAACTACGTCTCTGTACTCTCAAAAATCAACCCTGTGGCAAGGTACATCCCCCGCACATGGAGGGCCGTCTCTACCACATGTGAGCTGTAGCAAGGTACATCCCCCGCACTGGAGGGCCGTCTCTACTACATGTGAGTTATGGTGAGTCGAGCACACGACCTTATCACATAGTCCCTACTAATATATATCTAAATACATATATATATGTACCATCGCTTAATATCACTCAATCATATCAATAGTTGAATCCTCTAGACCCCTAGTTTCGTTTCGCAAAGACTGAACTAACTACCACGCAAGACTCGATTTCAATCAGACGGAACATGTTTCGAAACTAAACGACAATAGGAAGAATTCTAATACTGGTTCGGGATTTACGGAATAGACCCTCACCTTAGCAATGTGGAAAAGTGATACTTGCGGGCTCCTGGGGCTCAAACAGACTCCAAATCTGAAACCAGAACGAAAAATCGAGTCAGACGCCTTTCGAACGGGTCAAAACGGACAAACGGGCAAAAAGTCAACTGCTGGGCAAAAGTCAACATCGGTCAACGGCGGCGGTCAACGGCGGCGCGTGCACCACACGCGCGGCGGCGCGTCTGCCCGGCGCCGGCGCGTGGCCTTCACGCGCTCCGGCGCGTCAGTTCCGGTGCCGGCGCGTGAGGCCCACGCGCGTCGGCGCGTGACACCGACACCGGCGCGTGAGTCCCACGCGCGGCCGCGCGTCATCGCCGGCGCCGGCGCGTGTGATCCACGCGCGGCGGAGCGACGGCGCGTGGTGGCGCGTGAGGGCGCGTCGACGGCGGGTTCCGGCTGATCTTCGAGCTCCGGCTTCGTCTCGACGTCACGAACACGATGGTGGCCTCAGATCCTCGAGAAACGCAACGGTTTGCGAGATACGAACGATTTTCTAAACGAACGGAATATAACTTAAAAACGAGGCGGTTTCCGGTCATACCTTCGGTTGCGAACGGTGATGACTTTAGTGGCTTGGTCTTGGCGGTGGTGGCTCCAGCGACGGGTGACTGTAGCTCCGGTGAGACCTCCCTTCTCTCTCTCTTCTCTCTTCCTTCCTCTCTCTTTCTCTCTCTCTCTCTCTTCTTCTCTTTTCTTGCAAAATGAGGAAATAAGGGTGAGTTTGTGGATTTATAGAGAAATCCCGAGAGTTTTCCCGAAACTTACGGGATTTACCGGACCGGGTCGTTACAATTCTCCCCCACTAATAAAGAATTCGACCCCGAATTCTGCTCCTGAACTGGTTGCTCAACGTCGTCCTGAAAAAGCTCTGGGTAGTCCATCCTCATCTCAGTCTCAGACTCCCAAGTATCCTCCGAGATCCCATCTCTCTCCCAACGGACTCTGACCAAACTAGTCATCATTCCCTGAACTGCTCTGACTTGCCGATCCAAAATCTCAACTGGTCGAGCCTCTGCCGAAAGATCTCTACCAATGTCACTCGGCGGCTGCTGCAAAATAAGCTCTGGCTCTCTTACAACTTTCCTCAATACTGATACATGAAACACGTCATGAAAGCTCGACAACTCCGCTGATAGTCGCAACCTATAGGCCACTGCTCCAATCCGCTCCACAATCGGGTATGGTCCCATGTATCTAGGCTTCAGCTTCTTTAATTTCCGTGTCTTAGATCCTCCCTGAAATGTCCTCATTTTCAGGTACACTAGATCACCCACCTGAAACTCCAAATCCTTTCGACGCTTATCGGCATAACTCTTCTGACGGTCGTGGGCTTCCTTAAGCCGAGTCTTGAGCATCTCTACCTGCTCCACTGTCTCTCGAACCATTTCAGGTTCAATATCTCGTAGCTCCCCCACTTCGGTCCAACAAAGTGGCGTGCGACAAGGCCTGCCGTAAAGAGCCTCATACGGTGCCATCGCAATGCTCGAATGGTAGCTGTTGTTGTATGCGAACTCTGCCAACGGTAGATACTTTCCCCAGCTTCCTTCCCAATCCAAAACACATGCCCTGAGCATATCCTCCAAAGTCTGAATAGTCCTCTCTGACTGTCCATCTGTCTGCGGATGATAAGCTGTACTCATATGGACCTTTGTCCCAAGCGCCTTCTGGAAGGCTCCCCAAAATGCAGATGTGAACTTTGTGTCCCGGTCAGACACAATGCTTGCAGGAACTCCATGCAATCTCACAATCTCTTTGATGTAGATCTGTGCCAACTGATCGGCTCCATCTGTTTTCTTGATTGCTAAGAAATGAGCAGACTTGGTGAGTCTATCCACAATTACCCAAATTGCATTCTTTCCACCAGTGGTTGTCGGAAGTCCTGTCACAAAATCCATAGTCACCATGTCCCATTTCCACTCTGGTAAGGGTAGGTTCTGTAACAACCCGCTAGGCACCTGATGCTCAGCTTTAACCATCTGACATGTCTGACACTGCGATACAAAGGTAGCAACGTCTCTCTTCATACCAGGCCAATGATAATAGCGCTTCAGGTCTCTGTACATCTTAGTGTTTCCCGGATGGATAGAAAAATGCGAGTGGTGTGCTAGCTGCAAAATTTCTTTCCGTAACGACTTATCGTCCGGCACACAAACTCGGTTCCGGTACATGTACATCCCACTCGAGGCTGTATGGTATCCAACAGTCTCGATCTCCAGTTGCTTAACCAAAGCTGCATCACTATCCTGAGCTCTGCGGATCCTCCACAATAAATCTGCTTGCTCTACGGCCTCAATGCCAATCGTCTCCCTCTCAACAGTAACTGCACACAATCTGAGACTAGCAAGCATCCCTGTCAGCTCATGAACCTCCTTGGTTCCTGAAACATCGCTCCTCCGCCTACTTAAGGCATTTGCTACCTGATTAGCCTTGCCCGGATGATAGGCGACATCCAAGTTGTAATCTGCTAACAACTCTATCCATCTACGCTGCCTCAAGTTCAGATCCGTCTGCGTAAAAATGTACTTCAGACTCTGATGGTCTGTGAGAATCTGCACCTTCTCTCCATACAAATACGACCTCCAAATCTTCAGTGCAAACACAACTGCTGCCAACTCCAAGTCGTGGGTGGGGTAGTTAACCTCGTGAGGTCTCAACTGGCGTGATGCATATGAAATAACATGACCCTCCTGCATCAAGACACATCCCAGACCAATACCAGATGCATCCGTATAAACCTCGTATGGTACCCCGGGTCTAGGTAGTACCAAAACTGGTGCTTCCGTCAGCTGCCGCTTCAGCTCTGCGAAACTCTTCGAACACGCATCTGTCCAAACAAACTTGACGTCTTTGCCTGTTAGTTGCGTCATCGGCTTGGCGATACTGGCGAAACCCATGACAAACTTCCGGTAATACCCCGCCAAACCCAAAAAGCTGCGGATCTCAGTAGCACTCCTAGGTGTAGGCCACTCTGTTATTGCAGTAATTTTCTCCGGATCTACTGCAACTCCTGCCTCAGAGACAACGTGACCCAAAAATCCAATCTTCCGCTGCCAGAAGCTACACTTACTCAGTTTAGCAAACAACTGATGCTCTCGAAGCTTACCCAATACAATCCGCAAATGATCTGCATGCTCCTCTCTGCTCCGAGAATAAATCAAGATGTCGTCGATGAAAACAATCACGCACTTGTCTAGGTGCTCGCGGAACACGTCGTTCATTAGCTTCATAAACGCTGCCGGTGCGTTAGTCAATCCAAATGGCATCACCACAAACTCATAATGTCCATATCGTGTACGAAAGGCCGTCTTCCGCACATCTTCCTCAGCTATAGCAATCTGGTGATACCCTGATGCCAAGTCGATCTTGGAAAACCATGAAGCTCCCTGCAACTGATCCAATAGCTCATCAATACGCGGTAGCGGATACTTGTTCTTGATGGTCACCTTGTTCAAACCTCTATAGTCGATGCAGAGTCTGAAACTTCCATCCTTCTTCTTCACAAACAAAACAGGTGCTCCCCAAGGTGAAGTACTGGGTCTGACAAAACCCTTATCCAGTAGCTCTTCCAACTGTTTCTTCAACTCTGCCATTTCGGCTGGTGCTAAACGATAAGGAGCTCGTGAAACCGGTGATGTCCCTGGTTCCAACTCAATCGTGAGTACATCTCCTCTGGCTGGTGGTGGTCCCTTTAGGTCCTCGAATATATCCTCATACTCTGCAACCACTGGAACATCATGTAGCTCCTGCTTTCCATCTTCATTAACCATCGAAATGGTCGCTAAGTATCCCTCTGCTCCTCTCTCCAGTAGCTCCTCAGCACGCAACATAGAGACGATAGAAACTCCCAGATGTGTCTGAATACTCTGAAACGTAATCCTTCCATCTGCTTGAGGAATATGAACCTTTGCCCTTGGGCAATCTAGCACTACTCGATGTCGTGACAGCCATTCCATCCTAAGGATAACATCATAGTAATTTAGCTCCATCTAAGCCAAGTCTCCAACAAACTCGATCCCTCCAAGTGTAACTGGTACACCACGATGAACGGCAACGGCTCCCAATCTCTCCGCGCCAGCGGTCTGAATTTGCTTAGTCTTTGGCTCAAAGACACCTCGAAAAGGCCAAGATTTAACCCAACGCGGACTCACAAAGCTGTGCGAAGCTCCCGTGTCAAATAAAGTGTGAGCTGGCTCACCTTCAACCAAAACTGATTAACTTTCATTGTAACCGAATACCAACATCATTAAAGGAATAATACTCACGGAAAGGTGCTATTTATTTTATTTTTAAAATACCCAAATTCCCAAAAACATTTTCGAAAATCATTTAAAACCGATTCAAAAATCGATGTAACCGGGTCTCCACGAATCGCCATCCCAGGTCGGAGCCGGGATGGAACCCGCTCTGATACCAAATTGTGAGACCCGCATCTCACGTAATAATATAATAATAATATTAATTGTCTGAAATACCATTTTATATAATTATACATAAAATCCAAATCTCATAAATCCAAATGATACATAAACTCGAATAAAGTTGGTAATATTATAAATTAAGTCTGGAAAAACAGCGTAGAAAACAGTCCCAAAAGCACCAGCCCGATATGATCAATCCTGATCGTCAGTATCACCTGAAAGGGGGAAAGGAATGAGGGGTGAGCAACGGGGAAGTCACTCAGTGAGGTATGGGATGCTAAACGCAAACCACTGACTCGGGTAAAAGAACTCCCACTATGGAAGTTTAGCACTAACATGAACAAACACGATGTCTAGGACATCACACGGAACAATCAATGCAATGATAGCACATAGATAAGCCATACGCTCTGCATTCTCCTCTATGGATATATGTAAATATGCTACGCGTGGCTGGTACAGTATGCCTCTGTACCCCCGCACCCTAACCCTGTGGCAAGGTACATCCCCCGCACTGGAGGGCCGTCTCTACCACATGCGAGTTATGGTGAGTCGAGCACACGACCTTATCACATAGTCCCTACTAATATATATCTAAATACATATATATATGTACCATCGCTTAATATCACTCAATCATATCAATAGTTGAATCCTCTAGACCCCTAGTTTCGTTTCGCAAAGACTGAACTAACTACCACGCAAGACTCGATTTCAATCAGACGGAACATGTTTCGAAACTAAACGACAATAGGAAGAATTCTAATACTGGTTCGGGATTTACGGAATAGACTCTCACCTTAGGAATGTGGAAAAGTGATACTTGCGGGCTCCTGGGGCTCAAACAGACTCCAAATCTGAAACCAGAACGAAAAATCGAGTCAGACGCCTTTCGAATGGGTCAAAACGGACAAACGGGCAAAAAGTCAACTGCTGGGCAAAAGTCAACATCGGTCAACGGCGACGGTCAACGGCGGCGCGTGCACCACACGCGCGGCGGCGCGTCTGCCCGGCGCCGGCGCGTGGCCTTCACGCGCTCCGGCGCGTCGGTTCCGGTGCCGGCGCGTGACACCGACACCGGCGCGTGAGTCCCACGCGCGGCCGCGCGTCATCGCCGGCGCCGGCGCGTGTGATCCACGCGCGGCGGAGCGACGGCGCGTGGTGGCGCGTGAGGGCGCGTCGACGGCGGGTTCCGGCTGATCTTCGAGCTCCGGCTTCGTCTCGACGTCACGAACACGATGGTGGCCTCAGATCCTCGAGAAACGCAACGGTTTGCGAGATACGAACGATTTTCTAAACGAACGGAATATAACTTAAAAACGAGGCGGTTTCCGGTCATACCTTCGGTTGCGAACGGTGATGACTTTAGTGGCTTGGTCTTGGCGGTGGTGGCTCCAGCGACGGGTGACTGTAGCTCCGGTGAGACCTCCCTTCTCTCTCTCTTCTCTCTTCCTTCCTCTCTCTTTCTCTCTCTCTTCTCTCTTCCTTCCTCTCTCTTTCTCTCTCTCTCTCTCTCTCTTCTTCTCTTTTCTTGCAAAATGAGGAAATAAGGGTGAGTTTGTGGATTTATAGAGAAATCCCGAGAGTTTTCCCGAAACTTACGGGATTTACCGGACCGGGTCGTTACAATTTTTTTTTTTTACTTTTTGTTTGATGCTTTTGTTCTATTCATAATTTGTTAAATTCTCATCAGCTTGAAAGGATCTTTATTTCCATGGAGACTTGGAAAATAGGAAAGCGAAGTCCACATATTCTTTGGATCTAAGCCGTTCCCAGTGAATGTTTGAGAATAATATGATTTTATGGCATGTATGATAAAAAGAATCATCAATCATCTTGGTTTAAAAAATTTAAGAATAATTTTCTGCAAAAGCTAAAAAATACATTCTAATTTCCAAATTGAAAATAGAAGGAAATAACACAGGTTTCATTATTCATAATTCGTTTCATCATGTTACATTATTAAGTTAATAATTGCATCTTCATCTCTCTTAATAACTTCAAAAACTATAGACTAGAACTTCCCAGTTGATCTTGCACTCTTGTTTTGGAAGTTATTTGTGGAAATGGAATCTTTCCAGCAAACAAAAATACACAAAAATATTCGTAAGAGCCAAAAGTGTTTGATTCTAGGGCAAGTTGAAAGGCCAGTTTGCCTTCTAACCACTTATTTTCTTTATGTCAAAATATCTTTTGTATTACGTCAAATTACAACACAAAATAACATGAAACTTATATATATTATTTATCTGACTCAATGTGAATTAGAAGGGGGGGGGGAAGCATGGAATAATGAAGTATTATATATCCTCCATGCAGTTATATCAACCATGAGAACATTTGGTGGTCATATACTCATATTATTCTATTTCAAAATGAAGTTTATGTGGTCCAAGTCATAAAAGTGTATCGAGTATACCGCATAGAAGTAAAACTCTTCTCTCTTCAACTTTTATATATTGGTATACATAAATAAATATATGTAAAAGTAAAAGAGGGGAATATGAAATTAGTTTGTGAGCAAGAAAGCTAATGGATGATGATGGAAAGAGGTGAGAACTCAGGGTGGTTAAAGTATGCGTCACAAGGAAGCTAATGGATCTTCTTCACCTTTTTATTTCCCTTTGGTAATTTTTTTTAATGGGATGATGTGAGAGTGATAATTATCATTTTGTTTGAATGTGGTAGAAAGGAGATAAATTATATAGTGATTTTAAAGATTCAAATCAACAAAACTGCGCTCTCAACTTCATTTTAGGTTCGTTCCATCATTGAATAGTAAAATCATAAAAACCGAAAGCCTAAATAAAAATTACTCTTAAAACAATTTTACTAGAAATATTTAAATGGAAAGTTATGTATTGTGCAAAACTTTACAAGTTGTAGGATTGGTTATGCAAAAGTTTATGCATTTACCGGTGAAATTTAAAACAAATATGAGTAACCTTCCACGTAATTTATTTTCTTAACGTCTTACTTAGAAAGAGATTCTTCAAAACGATACTACGAGAAAATGCCAATGTGGGGGCAAATTATTCAGAGAACAAGAAAATAATTTGGACCCACTTTGACATGTTCACACGTTGGATCTTACGTGGAAGTCACTATCTATCGGTTCTTCAAGACCTGAGGGCATCATTAACCCAAGAAACCCTCTTAGATTTCTTTTTTATTTTATTTATTTTTCTTTAAAGTGAACCAATCGCGAACCGTCACATGTCAGTGGAACCCGTGAACAGTGTAAAAAACCCATAAAAATCGATTCTTAATTTATAGTTTTTGTAACCGATTCTTACAATGTTCATGGGTCTTGTTAAAGCACGTGTTTTGCAAGGTTGGCCGGTGGTCTTCATTACGGCTAGGCGGTGCCGTAAATGTTGAAGGAGAAGAAGTCAAAAATTGAAGCTTCATCTTTCCACAAAAATGGCTGCCACCAACCTCACCTTCCTCTATAAATACCAAGCCTTGGAGGAAGCATTCGATCATCCCAAAAATTGCAGAGAGAAAGGAGGAAGAAGAAGAAGAAGAAGAATAACGTGAGAGAGAGAAGAAGAAAAAAAAATTTTCTTTTTCTTAAGATAATTTCTTCCGGGTATTTGGGATCGGGTTGAGAGAGAATTATTTAGAGAGTTTGTTATTTTCTCCTTTTATAACGAGAGAATTATTATTGTTTTCTCCGTTATAATTGAGAGGTTGTAACTCCTATTATTTTCCTCGGAATAAATTCTTCTACCTTGTCCGTGGTTTTTCCCCTTTGGGGTTTTCCACGTTAAATCCGGTGTTCCATTTATTGCACTATTTCTCAAATTATTAGCTGCGACCCTACTCTATCCGGTCCAATTTCTACAACAAGTGGTATCAGAGATTTGGTTTCGTTGTTCTGGAAGAAGCAATGGCTGCAAAATTTGAGATCGAAAAATTCAACGGCAGCAATTTTGCGCTGTGGAAGTTGAAGATGAAGGCTATTTTGAGGAAAGATAGCTGCTTAGCGGCCATTAGTGAAAGGCCGGCTACATACACGGATGATGATAAGTGGAACGAGATGGACGGGAATGCTATTGCAAATCTTCACCTTGCACTTGCAGATGGAGTGTTGTCAAGCATTGAGGAGAAGAAGACTGCAAAGGAGATATGGGATCACCTTGCAAAATTGTACGAGGCCAAGTCGCTGCACAACAAAATTTTCCTTAAGAGGAAGCTTTATACTCTACGGATGGCGGAATCTACTTCAGTGACGGAGCACATCAACACCTTGAATACTTTATTTTCTCAACTCACTTTGTTGAGCTATAAAGTAGAATCACAGGAGCGTGCTGAGCTTCTACTTCAAAGTCTACCAGATTCATATGATCAACTCATCATCAACTTAACAAATAATGTCTCCACCGACAGTCTAGTCTTTCACGATGTTGCAGCTGTGGTTCTGGAAGAAGAAAGTCGGCGCAAAAGTAAGGAAGACAGACGAGAAACTCCACAAGTGGAGGCATTGACGGTGATGAGAGGAAGATCAATGGAGCATGGCTCAAGTGGGAGTCACAAACATGGTAGATCAAAGTCAAGAAGTAAGAAGATTTATAAATTCTACCACTGTGGCAAGAAGGGTCACTTGAAGAAGGATTGTTGGGAATTAAAGAATTCCAACCCTCAAGGAAATGTTGCAAACACTTCAGATAATGGAATAGCCCTGTGTTGTGAAGCAGCAATTTCAAGCGAAAACAGGAGAAGGTTCGTTGATATATGGTTGTTCGACTCAGGAGCTACATATCACATGACCTCTAGAAGAGATTGGTTCCATCAATATGAACCTATCTGTGGAGGATCTGTGTACAGTTGCAATGATCATGAACTTAAGATTGTTGGCACTGGATCCATTCAACTGAAGATGTATGATGGTACAATTCGTACTATTCATGAGGTGCGACACGTGGAAGGCCTGAAAAAGAATTTATTATCTGTGGGGCAACTTGATGATTTTGGTTGCAAAGTTGAAGTCGAGAATGGAACTCTAAAAGTAATTAGAGGAGCAATTGTGCTTATGAAAGGAGAGAAGATAGCTGCGAAGTTATACATGTTAAAAGGAGAAACTCTGTCAGAATCAGAAGCATCTGTTGCTTCAAGTTGTTCCAGTGAGAAGGCTACAACGGTGTGGCATCAGAAACTTGGGCATATGTCGGAACAAGGCATGAAAATTCTTGAAGTGAAGAAGGAAGGATGGAAATGTCTCGAGTACCGTATGCATCAGCAGTGGGAAGCTTAATGTTCGCAATGATTTGTACACGACCAGACATTGCACAAGCAGTGGGAGTAGTAAGTCGGTACATGGCGAATCCTGGTAAAGAGCACTGGAATGCCGTAAAGAGGATCCTAAGATACATTAAGGGTACCTCGGATGTTGCATTATGTTATGGAGGATCAGACTTTGTTGTCAGAGGCTATGTTGATTCAGATTATGCTGGAGATCTGGATAAGAGCAAATCCACAACGGGATATGTGTTTGCACTTGCTAGCGGAGCTGTAAGTTGGGTTTCAAAACTACAGTCAATCGTGGCTACATCAACAACCGAAGCAGAGTATGTAGCAGCTACACAAGCTAGTAAAGAGGCAATGTGGTTGAAGATGGTAATGGAGGAACTCGGGCACAAACAAGAGAAAATTTCTCTTTTTTGTGACAGTCAGAGTGCCGTGCATCTTGCAAGGAATCCAGCCTTTCATTCAAAAACCAAACACATACGAGTCCAGTATCACTTCGTTCGTGAGAAAGTGGAAGAGGGCACGGTGGATATGCAGAAGATTCATACAAAGGAAAACGTAGTAGATTTTATGACAAAAGCAGTTAGTACTGACAAGTTTATTTGGTGTCGATCCTCTTGTGGCCTGATGGAAACGTAAGCAACATGAGATGACAAGGTAGAAAGAATGGTGTGAAGATCCGATTGATCCTCAATCAAATCTTCAAGTGGGAGATTGTTAAAGCACGTGTTTTGCAAGGTTGGCCGGTGGTCTTCATTACGGCTAGGCGGTGCCGTAAATGTTGAAGGAGAAGAAGTCAAAAATGGAAGCTTCATCTTTCCACAAAAATGGCTGCCACCAACCTCACCTTCCTCTATAAATACCAAGCCTTGGAGGAAGCATTCGATCATCCCAAAAATTGCAGAGAGAAAGGAGGAAGAAGAAGAAGAAGAATAACGTGAGAGAGAGAAGAAGAAAAAAAAAATTCTTTTTCTTAAGATAATTTCTTCCGGGTATTTGGGATCGGGTTGAGAGAGAATTATTTAGAGAGTTTGTTATTTTCTCCTTTTATAACGAGAGAATTATTATTGTTTTCTCCGTTATAATTGAGAGGTTGTAACTCCTATTATTTTCCTCGGAATAAATTCTTCTACCTTGTCCGTGGTTTTTCCCCTTTGGGGTTTTCCACGTTAAATCCGGTGTTCCATTTATTGCACTATTTCTCAAATTATTAGCTGCGACCCTGCTCTATCCGGTCCAATTTCTACAACAGGTCTCACGCCTAAAGAAACCTACCTAAAGATCCTCATTAATCATGCTCTGACAAGCTATCTTTTGTTCTCATCGTTAATCAACTGGTAACCAAATGGTAACGTATATTAGGAATAAATCTTAACTTATCGAGATAAACTCGATTACATGCCTAATAAAGTAAGTCGATATGGAATCTGAACTTTCAAAAGATAAGTTTTCTCCTTGATCGGCAATGTAAACTAAACAAGATTCGTAGATTTGTGGTTAATGCAAATACACGTAACTCAAGACTAGAAAGGCGTACACAAGATATGATAGCTCTTTAGACCTTAATTACCGCATAGAATTTCCAAACTTTTCAACCGATCACTTTAAATTGTAAGGACTTATAGTTTATATATGTATTATAAATAGTTTTTTTGTATTATAAATTGTTATGTAAGATAAGATTTGTGGTTAATGCAAATATAAACCGTCACTAACATTTTTGTGTGACATATTCAGTAATATTAACCAAAATAGTTAGGAGAACAAATGTATTTAAATATAGACGGTGCTTCAAACAAATTTATAGTGTTAAACAATAAAAACAGTTTATATATAGCCAATTATAAAAAACAAATTCGTGGGGGATATAAACTATAACACATTTGTTATTGGGTTCTCTTTGAAAGCTGTAGTTAGTTGTATTTAGATTAACTTTTTTGAAAGTATTTTATAATCCCTTAGCATTGTTATTATCTTATCCTAAGAAACCATATAATCATATTAGTATGACAACCTAATATTATCATGGGAAATAGTTTATCTCCAAGTCTATACACGATTAATATCGACAAGATCATGGTGATATAATGGTCACTTAATCATACACGACACATTTGGATATCATTTAAAATTCAACAAAGCTAGTTGACTTTTATAAATGTCAACTCTTCCTCCACCATTGGAGGTCAAGATAACATCAAATTAAAGCTACATTCTCTGACCATGGCCCAAATTTAATTATGACTACTACGTGTATTTCTTTGTTGACCTCTTGTTCAATAACTCAAACCAATTCTTTGAACATATAATTGGTACTTAGACTATGGAGTGATCAAATAAAGATGTCCGACCAAAACTGATCATCTTTTATAATTCATACGTTTTTAAGTATGATGTATTTGAAATTAATATCTAGTATATAATGCAAAACTGTAAGGATTTGTTCTTCGAGCCTTGAACATGAAGTTTTATGTCTTAGTTACTTAGCATATATTTGATATTTCACTTGATTATCTTTACAATGGATTACTATTATTATATAGTGTTGATATATATTCGTTATACAAATACAAAGGAATAATAAATTAGTTTTGGATAATCAAAAAAGCGACTCGAGTTTTCTCGTCAGTCCACCACAGTTAAAATCGTAAGCAAAGCAACTATAGCTTCTTCACTATTTCCCCATTACATCTTCATACATTATCAAAAGAAGCTTCCAAAAACTTCTTGAATCTCTCTACAAACTTCGCCATACTCGAATGCACGTATCGACAAATCCTCAACCAACACCGAACCAATAATACCTGTTATGTCTAATTTTCTAGGTCTATATAAAGAAAGAGAAAAAGATTAGATACGGGCTTAAAACAAAACGGATATTAAACAGGCTTAAAACTGAAATGGTTTAACTGTTAACGGGCCTAATTAGCCTATTTTAATCGACCCTTTAATATCCCTAGTCTAATTAGTGTTCGAGATGGATATCAGATACATATGTACACTATATTTTATAAGCTCGTAATTAGGAAAACATAGAGGAGAATATAATATATACCAGAGCTGGACCCGTTCACCGAACGGGTGTTAGTTTAAATCTTGTTTCGTAATATATTTATATGTTTTTACATGATGATATACTATATATCTATAACAATAAAGTTGACATTTCTCCCTCCTTATGCTGCCACATCATCAGGCAGATAGAGGCAAAAGAGGACACGTCAGCGCTCATAAAAAATCTGATATTTTCGTTACCAAAAAAAATACAAGGTCATAATGGGCCATAAATTTTACTAATAAATCTACAAAGCCCAACTTCTCAGATGACATTTTAATATTCCTTTGACAACTTGCGTCTTCTCAATTCCCGTAATTCCCTGCGAGGATACCTGAATCGATGTGTAACGCTTTTCGTCATCCTTGAAACCATGTAATTACGTTTTGCCAATAACTACCTTCGTCAAGCTCCATCAGTAATCCGTAATTTGTTATACTATAATAAAGGGATGGAGACCTCTCCAATTCTCGCTGCTTCATCAGATTTTTTTTGGGCAACGCTTCATCAGATTTAATTCTATTTATCCTTACAAACACAGCTTACAACAATAGTGTCAGCTGGTCGTTGTTCTCAGAGGATTGTTACCCATCTCATGTGTTTCTGGTAATGACAGACCAGTTCTTTGATTTTGATCATATCTAATTGTTTTCAATAATTATTTTGCATTCAGAAAATAAAGATCTCAAAAGTCACTGAGACGTTGATTAAGGAGTTTGCTAAATCCCCTCAAACAAATCATCGAAAGGTTTGCAATTTGAATGACTTTTCAACTTGTGTTTGAATAAGGGTTATGGATTAATTGGATCACTTTATGAAATCTGTTATATCTTCTCCTTTCTACTTCTTAATTCTGTTTCTATCGAGCTTGAAAAAACAACATTATTATTTTTAATTTGGTTGATATGGTGTTAGGCTGGAGCAGGAATCTGAGTTTTTTTTTAATATTAAGTACTTCGAAGAGGAAACACATGATAGTGTTAAATAAACAAAGAAGTTGGAAAGTGTCTCTCAGGGTTCAATTAGATCGATGAAATTTTCTTTTATTAGGAAGCAAAGGTATCTTGAAGCTCCAGATCGGTAATGTTTTGATGTTGAAGATCGAGATGTATTAGTATGTTGAGGATCGAGATGGGAAAGTAGATTTCCTCTCAGCTACGACATCTGACTGGATGGAGCTTTTTGTTTCACATTTTCTCTATTTCAGGCCATTCGCGAAGGTGAATCACTTTACTTATTGTTTGACTGTTTTAGATTTAAGCCGTATTGTTTCTTACTCAATCCCTATTATACCATGTGGCATTGCAGGGAGTAGATGGCATGTTTAATCTTGCCTGGAAAAAGTGTTCTGTCAGGCCAAACTTCCCATCATAAGTTTCCGAGACTGCAAAATGGAAGTTTTGGAGAAAACAATGAAGTTAAAATGGATTTTAGTCTCAACCAGAGGTGTAACTATCTCATCTTTCTTTCACCCTAATTCGGCTTGGTTACTTAGGCTTAGAGGGTGATCCCCCTTTCTAGCGTGAATGAACCATTCAGCCTTTCTCACCAAGTATCCCCTTCCCTTATTAAAGAAAGTCGATAGTGAAGTGAGGCAAGTTGTGCTAGCAGTGTGTTCCAAAGAGGCTGGCTCTTGGTAGTCCAGACGGGCTTTGTTTTTTGTTACTAAATCCATGTAGAATGCTAAATTGTTTAACGAATCAGGACAGTACTCTTTTGTGTTTGTTGATAGGATGGTAGCACATGCGATGGAGTTATTGACAGTTGGAAGCAATGAAGGAGAAGCTCTTGCACATGTTCTTGCACATGAGGAGTAGCGAATTTGGGTGGATCAACATGGAAGAGCTGCATAGACTTAACTATGCTCAAATCTTTCTTCTTATGCTCTGACTCTGAAGGTACCTTTTCTTTTATCACTTGTCATGTACCTTTCCTGTAAAATTAACAAGATAAGCCTGCAGAGAACCTAATCATATTGGTACCTTCTGTGTATGCTTTATTGTTATAGATTTTTACGGATAGCTCTTTTTATCTATCATCTTGCACAAAACATGGATTAAGCTTCTTAAAACTGTTGTTCTGTTGGCAGCCACCTCAATAAAATCAGTTCCTTATTAAGGTCTCATTTATCCTCTTGCACCTGTACATCTATTTTCATTCTCTGTTGTTGGGATCTTGTCAGAAGGCTTCACATGGTAATTTTGTTTCTTCTGATCCAGTCTTGAGATTTACCGTCTATATGAACTTAATAATGCCAGCGCTAAACTTATGACTGTATCGATATGTTGAAAATCTATTTTACACTTGTGTTTTTTATCCCAAAAAAAAACTGGAAAACAAAATAACAGATTTAGTTTGAAATAAGTTATGTTGCTTAGATCTCTGGAATACATAACTGGAAACATGGGGGGAAAGGGTCAGGGATTTTTTTGGCTTCAGCAAGTCAGAGATGAGCGCTGTCTCAAAATGATTGCTTAACAACTGTTTGATTCTGTTGGAAAACCATTGTCTGATAAAAGTCTCAACGATATATATTCTCCAAGCCATATTCGAAACATATTTCATTATGTATGTCCTTTTTTCATACTGACATACACCAATGGGAGGTGAAGCTGGTGGATTCCGAATCGCAGATCTCTGGTGGTCTTGATTTTCTTCACAAATATTAGCCATATATCTCTTATATTTTCTTTGCTAATGATTTTGGTTATATAAATATGTCCTGAAATCAGAACCTAAAACTATTGCACAAAACAGATGTTAATAGCCCATAATATGCAAATTTTAGTTTGTCAACTCTATTACAAAAAGACTTATAATTATTGTCTGAAAAGGTAAATATAGGAAGTTTCAGAATTATATTAGTAACAAGGTAAAAAACGACTATTAATAAATATTATAATATAATTAAACTACAACTTGATTGAAGAAATTTCCAAAACTGAATCCTAATATATGGATATCCAATTATCAACTAAAAACAAGCAGATAAAGAATTGGAAAATAAGCAAATAAATACATATTCCAACTCCAAAACAGGAATGTCATATCAATACTATCATTTAGATAAACGTACAACGATTTAATATCTAAACAACCAAGTGATACAGATCTCCCAATTACCGTACAACATAACCATGTAACTACATGACAACCCCAAATAAACACCATATACTCAAAAATAAACAATATTTTGCGCGAACCGCGTAAAAACTACTAGATATCTTTTTTCGGAAAACATTATTTTCGGTTTGGTGAATTCATTAATGTCATTTGTATTTAATATTGTCGTCTATATGCAAAAATTGTAGAACGACCAACTGTTAGCTAATTGTTCTTTTTCATTTTTTTATCAAAAATATTTTTAACCAACATAACAATGTAACATAAATTCATTGTTAAGCTTTGACTATTGGCATTGACTATTACATCATGTTTTCTTATATTCTTAAATAATTTTTTTTCTCATCAAGCCCAAATTTTCTTTGTTGTTGCTGAAAATTGTATTAGATAGTCATGTTATATATTTGAATGAAGTTTAGAGATGCATGCGCATAGGATCTATTACAAACTACGCTTTCTATGATCTTTTGTTTCATATCGTCGATTTTAAGAGCAAGTTATTATCTAAAAAACATTTTCTTTGTAGGAACAGAAGCGATGATACACAACAGAAGGAAGTTGGGTCCTTTTGAAAGAAATAACACAATGAGTAATTTAGAAGAACAAGGAGGGTTGAACTTGCAAAGACATGTGGACATGTCCGTTGCATTAGTTTTTTAATTTTATTTCCAAACTCAACGAAGTCAGAGCACTCTAAGCTTCTATTAAAAATAGATGTAGGATTAAGTGTGGTAATAAAGGATGACACTTTCTAACACTGGGAAAGTTAAAGTGTTCCAGAGAGCTGTTACATAATCAATGGACCAGGAACCCATCCTTAGTAGAAGATTGGTAATACTGAAATTAGATTTTGCATTTCTATAAAACGCTTCGGATTCAACAAAGTCTCTCTAGCTTTAATAGAAGAAGACTCAAGAATAATATTTGTCTGGCGCATATTACTCAAGGATTCCACTGCCAAGATCTCAAATCTACAATTTGCTTGAAATGTGAAAAAGGAAAGACGCGTAATTGTTGGACTGGAATATATAGCTAACCTATTTTTTTATTGTTTTGTGCCATTTAATTATGTAATTGTATATGCGTTAGGATATTATCATTATTAGTATGTGGAATCTTAGAATATGATATTTGATTCTATAGGAATTATATACATTCATTCAATACAACAAACACTGGAAAGATTAAAGGATTGAGTTATTTCTTTTGGTTTTAATCTTTGAAAAGAAAATTTTTATTTTCAGAAAACATTCATATTCGGTTTGATTCATCTTAATTTTAAATTATTGATTATTCCACTACATGGCTTAAATTATGTGAATTGACCAGGTTATAGTTTTAGTGAAACTCACCCGCCCGTAGGGCGGGCCAACCACTAGTATATAATATACTATATATCTTGATTAATTAGAAATAAATATAAAGTCAACGAACGTAATATGGTTATTCATTTGTAAATGTCAATTGTATAATAAAGTTTATATCCCGATAAAAATAATGTCATTTGTTTACATATGAGTTTTTGTCAATTAATAAAAGAATTAGTTTGAATATTTTTAACAAAAGTGTAATATTCCAGATAAACAAAATTATTACTAAATATTTTGAAAATCGTGTATTATATATATATATATATTTAAATTAGATATTCCTATATTTTAGTTCTTGACCAAAATAGTTAATAAAGATAAGAATAAGAATATTCGGTGAGTATACTTAAAATCTTTATGCAATATTGCTAACACCAATATTTGGTAAGATAATAAACTCCTCACCATCATGTATATAATTGTTTTGTAATCTAATTTGTATTCCTACGAATTATATATAAGAAAATCACTAATCACTAATATAGATTGAAAAACGCTATGGCATTATAATAATGATTTAGTCAAGTTGTGAATATTATATATAGTTGGTTAAACCTCGGTTGATGTAAAACCATATATTATGTTAGGGTATTTATATCGTTAGCTTAAATTTTGTTTTTTAGTTAGGTCAAATTGTATAAGATTTTACCTGATGGAGAGGTTACAAATGAATTGAGCATACATTCTTTATAATATTATTGATAATATTTAGATATATAAAAGTCTAAATTTAATTTTGAATGCAGTATATTATGAGAATCAAGTTTGAATAGGATTTCCATAATATTATAGTTGGCGTCGGTTTGGTTTGAAAAAAAAGAATCGCTTGATTTTAGGAAATACAAAACAAAGATTGCTTGATTTTCGTATTTTATTAATTCGATATTTTATTAATTCGAGTTTGATTTGATTTCAAAGGAATATTCACTTGTTTTTAGGAAACAAAAAAATTTCCAAAAATTTAGATATATTTTCGGATTGGTTTGGTTTGATTCGTGTTCCACATTAGACTGGTTTAATGGCAATTTGGATAATTCGAAAATAAAAAAAAAGATAACCAATGCAATCTATTATTTTCCTTGTTTTTAAACACTATTAATTAGCAAAGAAAACAAATTAAATCCGAATTTGTTGCAACATTTATTGTATATTTAATGAATTAATATTTAAGGAAAAGACAACATTTAATTAAGTATGATTTAAGAAACCATTAAAATATATAGATAAGAAGGAGATGTGAATTTGCAAGTTATTTTTGAAATAAACTAAGAAAAGAAAATATGATTATTAATTGGATAAGACAACTTCCTAAATAATAACTTCATTTAAATCATTATTGTAATAACTTGAGAAATTTAAGGCATTCTCACTTTTGTACTTCTGTTTTAATAATATAGATGTAGGGAAAAAACTAGGGTTAATAGTATGGAGCGATGTTTGGTGTACATACCAAATATCTGAAATTATTGGTAGGCCAACAAAGACCTGAGGAACAATAATCGAATCTTCAATCGTATCATATCATATAAAATTAAATATTTCGAGTAAATACGTAGGCATGACTTATTATAATCATACACTATGATTTCTTGTGTATTTAAATCGAGTGGCATGGTAACACACAACTCCCCCCTTCTAGCAACAATCTAAAAATTACATTTACAAAAAAAAAAAGTTTTCCTTCTCTTTCTTCGTGAGAATACTTAGAAACCAATAGTATGTTGCTTGGGAATCGACCATGGCCACACATGCAGAGAACACCAAGCATGACGAGGATCACCATCGAGGTTGATGATACTCACACCACCACCGGCCAAGACTCTGACGTGACTATGACGGTGCTAGACGGCGGAGATAACTACGACCACCGGTTCTTGCCGGGAAATCACAAAAGGAATGAGAGGAAACACTCTGGCAAATTATCGTTGGTGTCGTCGTCTTTTCTTGGAAGCTGTGGCTTTTGCAAACGCCGTTTAGCTCCCGGTCGTGATATTTACATGTACAAGTAGGTTTACATAGTGCTTTCTATTTTCTTGATTATTTATCATCTTTCAGTTATATATGTATTTATATGCCTCTGACTAGATACATATGTATACATCACTGTAGGGGAGATGCAGCGTTTTGTAGCGTGGAGTGCAGAGAACAGCAGATCGTGCACGACGAAGGCAAAGCTAGAAACAGCGTCATCCAGGCTCTTCCACCGTCCGGGACCGAAGTGTTCTCCGGCCGATAACATATGTTGCTATGGACACTTACCGTTAATTTGAACTCATTTCGGTGGGGTCAAAATACACCGGATTATTAAAAAAAATTATCGCCGTTAATTATTAACTAATTTGCACTATTATGTAAAAAACCAATGAAACCATCTTTCATGTGTCCTGTATAATCTTTTGTTACATAGTACTTGTCTCTTTACAAATCCGGGTTTATTTAGTTTAATGATATGCTTTTTTATTACTTTATGTATTTTCAAAGAGCTAGTGAAAGTTGAAGTAAGCGCACCACAAACCTCGTTTTAATATGATCTAATAAACCTCAAAACCATATATGCATGCAACTCACGGTAATTAAGATAATAATTAGTAAATGTACTTTTTATTATGAAAAGTGACGCACTCTTCCGTATTTTATGGTTAGTACATGAATAGTAACAACGTGAACAATTCTTATTGGATACTATGACCTTTCTTTAGGTAAGAATGTATAAACAATGTAATGGAAATGGAGGTCACTGTCTCGTGACGATGAAAGCGTCTGATAATTAATAATCGAGGTATAGAGTCAAGTAATGCGAATGCACGTCACGCCCGATCACAGCTTTGCGATGACAAGTATAACCATATACTTTTTATATATAAGACTCCATGGAGTATACTGTTGTGTTTTTACAAAAACAGTTTTGAATTTTTAAACGATGTATATTTTCTAAATAGAGATGTTTTTACACGACATTTAAATAGGATGGAAGAGTAGTTAATAATAGCTCGTTCCTCAATAATTGAAGACCAGAAGATGTTATATATTAATGTTTCAATGGAAATGGATCGTTATCAGAGCTTATAGATAGGATTAGGTTTATATAATTGGCCTAAAGTTTATTTATATAATTTTGTTTTTTTCTTCACTCGTCTTCTGAACTCCAAACCTCGAGGCCTAGTTGTTGGAGTTTCGGGAGTCATCACAATTTGTCGTCATTTCAAATTAATTACTGGTTAATTAACTATCAACAATTGTATGATTAAATGGAAATAAGTAGATTCTTTTGGTAGTAGGGTATCTTCAATTAATATTTCTGCCATCACTCTCTCTTTTTCTTGAGTAACAAGAATTCATTGAGGTCATTGATGATGCCAAGATGCAATGGAAAATATTTTAATGTGTTATGAATTGGTCCAAACTATACACTTGCAAATGAGTATATTTAAAATAGAATTGTTATGAAAAGACCGATACGTTTTAAATAGTCCAAACAGATCGGATTTCCTTGAACACAATAAATATTTAATATAGAACTTAAATTGACAAATTTCATCTGACCGAAAGCATGGTAAAAATCTTAAAATATAAGTTGTTTACACACTTATGAAACCAAATCATAAAGCGATTATGAAATTATGGTCCAACCAACCAAGACTCTTGTACAATATATACAATGAAATCCATTTTTTCAGATTATAAAAATAAAATAATAACCACTAAGGGATGCAAATAATCATCTAAGCAAAGAATGAGAATGTTTAATCAAGCTTTGAAGAGCTTGGGTGCCTTGAGCTTTGCTTAAGATATTCTTCACATTCTGTGTCATCTGTATAGATTATAAACAAAGAACACTTTAAACTGAGCAATACCAAAATCTTAGTAATATGAAGGTGTTATAACTTGTAAAGGAAGAAATTCTATTACCTTCCCGAAACTACTACCCTTCGTGTAAGGCATTGCTTTTTGGGCTATTTGGTGATGACTTCGACTTCTTGTCATGATCTTTGTAGAACTTTGCCACTTTCCTTCTAACTGGTTCGGAAGTGTAGATTCCTATATAGATATGTATATACATCTATAAATGAATTTATTTGATATGTATATGTAATGAAAAAGAATAAATAAAATTTAAGACAAAAGATAAGGGAAGAATCCTGAGAATACGACATACCAAGAAAAGCACTGTTGCACAATGCTTGAGGACCTCTAAGTTCATCCGAACATCGTCAAGACTCCTGCAATTATCAACATATATATATATATATATATATATATATATATATATCAATAATGTAATAAGATTATCTTACAACACACACACAAATATGATTAAGGTACCTGTGTTTTTGCACTCCAAGACCAAAATAGGCAGCCAAACTTGCCATCTACAATATAATATGAAACAAGCTTGATAAATGGATCCATTTGTTGTTTTGAATCAGATTGATGTGTCATAAATTTTAAATTTATATTCATAGTTGATAATTTCCAAATATATTGTAATAAACAGAAGGATTGTATTTGTTTAAATACTATAATATTTGTTTTAAGAGATGTAAATTCACTATTATCAAGCCTTATATTTCTAATCAATCTATTTCAAATCAATCTATTTCAAATATGATTTAGTATGATTCTTATAGTAAAGCCTTATATTTCTAATTATATTTCAAATATGATGTGTTCAAAAAAAAATCTATTTGAAATATGTTATATAATATGCATGGTACCTTCATGTTGCCAGCTCTTTTGCCAAACCTGTCACTTAATAACCCCAAAGAATCAATGATCCCTGAGGGCTCAGGCGCAGCTTTACCGATCTCAGCAAAAGCTTCTTTAATCCTAACGCAATCGAATCTTCTAATGTTATGACCAGCCCAAATCCGACCGTTCAACAAACCATAGATCTTCTCAGCCACATCTTCGAAACTTGGTGCGTCTGTGACCTTAGCCCTCGTGATCCCATCTGACCTAGACGATCTTAATGAGGCCACCGATAGGTCTTTGGGTTGTATAAGCGTTGTGAAGCTCTCGAGCTCTTCTAGTTTTCGTGGACATACGATGATGGCACCAAACTCTAGGATGTGAAAATGTTGTCCTGGTTTGTTTGGTACGTTGGTTTCTAGATCGAAGAATACGATTTCGTTGGAAAATGTTTGGATCTCCATATCAATTTTTTTTCTTATCGATTTTGTAGATCAGAAATGTGTATATATATATTGTAGATTGGGGGTTTATAACTTGTAATATAAACTAAATGTAGGCTCGTGTTGGAGGTTACTTCGAGGGTTATTTAGCTTCATGGAGAAAGTTTTGCGGTGCAGGGTACGTAAGAATCTTTGCTTTTTTTCTTTATCCAAACCAATCAAACAGGGTTGTTAATGAACTTATAAGGAAACTCAATAGGATCAGAGAGCTTTTAGTTCACTAGAATATGAAACATCTTAGTTTAGTTTTGATAAAGGACCAGTCACTTTTTAAATAAAATATAATCTATACTATTGGAGCATCCAAACGATATGGTTATGGAGGCGTAAACCGAGCGACTCTTTTTTAGTTGGCGTGGCCTTTTTTATCGTACAATGAAACGAGGGACTTATTTATTTTACTAAATAACATCACCATGGTACATCATTGATTTTATATTTTATAAATAGTAACCAGAAATTAAGTAAGCAATCAATCAATCAATGCTTGTGCTTGGTTGAAACAATTTTATTGAGTCCTTGACCCATATAAGCTTAAATTGGACCTAAACCATTCAATATTGTTTCATTGTTAATAATTATTCATAGTTTTGAAACATGTGTTAAAGATGGATTGCATTCCTAAACAGACCTATTGAATAAACAGATCTCATCCGTTATCTCGGTGTCTCAGCCGACTATCTCGGAGTGGATTAGGGTTTACGCCGATTAGTTGGGAGAAGTTCGAATATATAAAAAAGGAGCCGATTTGAAGAAAGGAGATTGACAAACATTTCAGGAACGCGGCACAAGAACTAGGGTTTACACAATCCTTTTTGTTCTTGCTTGTTTCCTTCTTACACTGCAAATTCATTCAACTCTCCTTGTATTCACATTGTGATCATTAATAAATGTTTTTCAATCTAATCCACCTCAGATTTGTGTTTGCACCGAATTCGGATTAAACAATGTACACCTAACAAACTTCACAAATCATGCAATGTTATCGCTTTAGTGATTCTATCCACCAAGGATGCACTTTTATTAATAGTCATTAACTTTAAGGCCAACACAATCATAGGTTTTCAATAGTAAACACAAGCTGGAAACTGTGTTTAAGTGGGATGAAATTCACAATTTTAACAAATTGTGACTGTAGATTAGTTGTAGTTCACATTGATTGAGGATTAACATATCAAAAAAACTCCAGTTTAGTTAAATGTTTAAGTTTAATGAAACTCAATATCAGGAGAATATAACTGTTATGGGATTGCTAAAGAAAATATGGAAAGCCGTGTAGAAGCATCAAGCATACTTGACTTTTATGACTTAAAGGAATTGATGATGTACACTTTCGGACTGTTAGGGCATGTTTATTACAGGGTTCTTAGGTGGGGTTCTTAACTTTTGTTAAGAGTCGGTTCTTAGCTTTTAACTAAAAAAAACTAAGAACCGGCTCTTAAATAAGAGTTTTAAGAGCCGGTTCTTAACCGTAAAGTAAAAAAAAAAAAAAAACGAAAAAATGAAAAATCAAAAGTTAAGAACCCCACCTAAGAACCTCGCATTGAACATGGCCTTACAGCCTCGGTGAGAAAGACTCTCCCAGGCACAGTAACCAAGACAAGTTGACCCCCGAGAGTGAGACGTCAAAATCAAGGAGAGAGATAGCATAAATTTCTCTTTCTGGAAAGAGTCCGCCGGTCCTTTACGGTAATCGGTTTGGAAGCCCTAAAACCTTTCCGCAAGAAGCTGCCCCCAGAGTTTGAATCCAGCAATCTTGAAAAATTGGAGGATCTTCACACTTTCATTCAAACCATTCTCACTCCACACACAAGATCTCTTCAGTACTTCGTGGATCCTTACGTCTGCCGCAAGATTCCGCTTTCCTTCCAGTTGCCGTGCATTAACTCCTCGCTAGATCTTTCTCGGAGTCGACTAGTAACTCCTCCAGAAAGGATAACTCTTTGAGTCTGATATTTTCCAACATGTCAAGAAGATTCTCTGAAGCAGAAAAAGGGAAAGGCCACCTCCTGGATCCAGGAGAGCAGCAAATAAAACGTATAAAAGCCCCGGATCTAGACACGTCTTCGCTGATAAAGGATAACGCTCTCACAATCATAGGAAGGTTGACTAACCCCTCAGAACAAAGGGTCTCAAACCTCATTCCAGCGCTTCCCCGCAGATGGAACCTAAGAGGAAGGGCTATAGGATCAGATCTGGGAAACAACTGCTTTCAATTCAGATTTGAAAGGGAAGACGACCTACTGAAAGTACTGGATAACAGACCTTATCACTTCGCCTACTGGATGGTCATCCTACAACGCTGGGAACCAGTCATTTCACTATCCTTCCCGTCGATGATCCCTTTCTGGATCCGAATCAAAGGCCTGCCACTCCACTACTGGCAAGATAAGATGGTCCGCAGCATAGGACATGAACTTGGGACCCTAGAGTCCCACGTGCTAACAAAAACATCGGCAAAAGTTAAGGTCCTCATTGATGGGCTAAAACCTCTGGTAAAACAATCCATAGTAGAGTTCTCTACGGGAGAGGAGACCCTCATTACGTTGGAGTATGAGAAACTGGAGAACCACTGCTCAGTTTGCTTCTCCCTCTCACATCTTCGTAGGTTCTGTCCTCAAAGACCACGAGAAATAACTACTTTGAAGGAAACCAAAGAAAGACCCGAGACTCAGAAGAAGAACTCTGGGCGAGCATCCCCTCCGGAAGGAATCAGTCATAGTGTACATCACCCCTTTCCTGGGAACAAAACTTGCCAAGGCCAAACAAGTCAAACCAAGGAGCCCAGGTTAAAAGAAATAAGAGAAACTAAGCACAATACCTTCAATGACCGAGTTGACAGGCATGGGAGACCCTTTGGTGAGAGGGTGAGAACCAGACAAACTCGAAACCCACCTCCTGATATCAGCATTGATCTGCTGGGAGGCCAAGATTTAACTGGTGGAAGGAACACCCAGGAGGGAAAGGCCATGTATGCTTCACCGCCTTATACAAAAACTAGGGATACAAACAACAGGGATCCCCATCAGAGAAGATCCCTCTTCCCGGCAAGGAGGGAAGGACACTGGAGAGCTAAATCAAACCCTAACCTGCACGAAGAAGAAACAGAAACACCAGTATCTAGACATGTAAGGCAACAAGAACTCACGACGCAGGAGAACCCCCCCCATAAGCAAAGAGAAAACAGCGGACGACATTATGGAAGAAATTAACAATGCTACCTTGCAGTACCTAAGTTGTGCAGACCCAACTGAGGCGGCAGCAAGAAAACAAAGAGTCCTGTTAAGCGACGTTAGTGGGGTAGCAGAGAGAACGGCAGCAGCACTCTTGGCGGATGCCTTGGCAAAAACCCCAAGATCAAGCCCGGAATTTCTCACCTCTCCACCAGCAGCAGAGCAGATACAGTTGGGGAGCCCACCACTAATGGCACAGACAACAAGGCCTGCAAGAAGAGAGACACCTCGGACGACGCAGAAAAGAAAAAAAGGAAGACTTGTAAGAAACCATTTGTTAACGGGTAGTCCAAACATCCTAAGAGGATCTAGCTCAAAAAAAAGAATGCTCTCACAGATCCAAAGGTCGCCGGCCAGACACAATACCTCACCTGGCAGATCACGTAGCCGTGGAAAGGCAAACCCCACGCAAAGGAACGAGGACGCAGGACCCTCGAGAGAAGGCAACCCACCCATTCAACTAATTCCAGCTATCGCGAGGAAGAAACCGGATTTTCGAGCTCCTCCACACCAGGCTCCTTAGTCGTGGCTAGCTGGAACTGTTGTGGGTTGGGGAACCCCATAACAGTCCAGCGTCTAAGGGAGATTTATCGGAAAAATGCACCTGATGTTATCTTCCTTATGGAGACTAAGAACCCCACAGAGATGGTAGTCAAAGAACTCCAATGGATTAACCTAGAACACTACCATGCAGTACCTCCCCTCGTTCCAGGTAGTGGAGGACTCTTCCTTCTCTGGAAACAAGAAGTGGACCTAACAGTGTTATCGAGCACGGCAAACTACATTCATACACAAATCTCAAACAAAGGAATTACCTTCTACGCAACCTTCGTCTATGGAGAGCCGGACCAAGCAAAGAGAAGGGGAATATGGGAGGAACTCTCTCAACTACGCCCTCATGCGGGCGAACCTTGGTACCTTACAGGGGACTTCAATGAAATAATCAGCAATGAGGAAAAGTGTGGTGGCCAAATTAGAGCGGAAGGAACATTTGTGGCTTTCAGATCTTTCTTATCTCAAAATGATCTCTACGATATCAAACATTGCGGAAGCTTCTTATCATGGAGAGGAAAACGAGGGGTGCACCTTGTACAGTGCAGACTGGACAGGGCAATGAGTAACTCCGGATGGTCGGATATGTTCCCGTCTTGCAGATGCCAATACCTAAAGTATGAGGGATCCGACCATCGCCCCCTCATCTCGTTCCTAGATACCACAAGAAGAAAAGGTACTAAGATCTTCAGATATGACAGAAGACTGAAAGACAATATGGAAGTCAAGAAATTAATTCAAGATACCTGGAGGAAATCCGCCCATCTCCAAGTTGAAGATCGTCTCTCTCAGTGCAGAAGAGCCATTTGCACTTGGAGTAAAGAAGCCCACGAGAATAGCAAAAAATCCCTAGAAGGACTAAAAGCTCAGCTAGAAGCAGAAATGTCATCTATGACGCCAAACGAACCCTGGATCCATGAAATCAACCTCCAGACACTACAGACTTATAAACATGAGGAAGAATTTTGGAAACAGAGAAGTAGACAACTATGGCTTACCTTGGGAGATGCAAATACAGGGTATTTTCATGCCATCACTAAGGGGCGGCAAACCAAGAACAGGATGACAGTTATGGAGGACGAAGATGGTAACCCTTACTTTGAAGAAGAACAAATCTCAGGAGTCATCTGCCGCTACTATGAGACTCTCTTTTCATCCACTGGGTTTTCAGGAGACGAAATAATCTCTGAGGCCCTATCACCATGCATTACGCAAGAAGTCAACGAACTGCTTATACAAGAGCCAACAACAGTTGAAATCAAGACAGCTACCTTTGCTATTCATGCAGATAAAGCCCCTGGTCCTGATGGATTCTCAGCAAGCTTTTTCAGTCCAATTGGGATGTGGTTGGCCCAGCAGTGACAACGGAAATCCAGAATTTCTTCGCCTCAGGGTTGCTATCAAACACAATAAATAACACACATGTTAGATTGATTCCAAAAACCATAGGAGCCAAACGAGTTGCAGACTACCGACCGATTGCACTTTGCAATGTCTACTACAAGATCATTTCAAAGCTCCTTTCTATAAGACTGAAACCAGTTTTGGAGTCTATTATCTCAGAGAACCAGTCAGCATTTGTGCCAGGAAGAGCAATTTCAGACAATGTCCTAATTACACACGAAATCCTCCAATTCCTAAAGACTTCTACAGCTCTTAAGCGTTGTACCATGGCAGTCAAGACTGACATGTCAAAAGCTTATGACAGACTAGAATGGAGTTTCATTGAAAAAGTCATGACAAGGCTGGGTTTTCACGGAAAGGTGGTTAATTGTATCACACAATGCATTTCTACAGTCTCCTATTCCTACCTTATCAATGAGTCTGTGCAAGGAACAGTAAAACCTACGAGAGGCATCAGGCAAGGAGATCCACTTTCCCCCTACCTTTTCATCTTATGTGGGGAAGTGCTATCAGGACTCTGCACAAAAGCAGGAAGGGATGGTACCTTACAAGGTGTAAGAGTGGCGAGAGGAAGTCCAAGAGTGAATCATCTGCTGTTTGCAGATGACACTATGTTCTTCTGCCAAGCGTCAATGACAAACTGCAAGAAGCTAAAGGACATCCTGGAGGTCTATGAAAAAGCCTCGGGTCAAAGAATTAACAAGGACAAATCATCCATCACGTTCTCCTGCAAAACACCACCAGAAAGTAAAGTAGCAGCCAAGAATATTCTGAATATTTCAAAGGAAGGGGGTTCAGGCAAGTATCTTGGCCTACATGAACACTTTGGAAGAAGGAAAAGAGATATGTTCACCTTAATAGTGGACAGAATTAGACAGAAGGCAGTGAGCTGGGCATCGAGACATCTTTCAAAAGCAGGGAAACTAACGATGTTAAAGTCGGTCCTAACCGCTATTCCCGCACACACCATGTCTTGCTTTCAAATTCCTGTGAGTCTCTGCAAGAAAATACAGACAGCACTCATAAGATTCTGGTGGGATGACTCAAATGAAACCAAGAAGATGGCTTGGGTATCGTGGGACAAACTAACGAAACCAAAGTCGATGGGAGGCCTAGGTTTGAGAGACATCCAAATGTTTAATCAAGCATTATTGGCTAAACAAGCGTGGCGAATTTTAACTAAACCTGAAGGACTGTTGGCAAGGGTCCTTCTAGGGAAATATTGTCATAGCAAATCCTTTCTAGAGGTTCCCCTACCAGCGAGCTGCTCCCATGGATGGAGAAGCATCCTACATGGGAGAGACCTACTAACTACAAACCTGGGAAAAGCAATCGGCAACGGACAAGACACGAAGGTTTAGAAGGACTCATGGATATCTCTTTTTGAGAATATCAGACCTTTAGGCCCTGTACACGAGTCATCCCTGGACCTACGAGTATCAGATCTCCTTACAGATAACCTAGAATGGAACACTAGAAGAATTGAAGAAGTTCTACCTCTCTTATAATCACAAATCAAGTGCCTTCGACCAAGCCTAACAGGGGCTAAGGATAGATATATCTGGCAACCAGTCAAGTCTGGGAACTACACAACCAGATCAGGCTATTGTTCGGCAGCAACAAAACACTCAACTACAACACCTCAAGATGCTAGGGATTTCGACTGGATAAAAGATGTCTGGAGGGGTACCTTCTCACCGAAGTTGAGAGTGTTCTTGTGGTCTATACTACAAGGAGCCCTTCCTCTGGGGGAGAACCTACAAAAACGTGGAATACATACAGAGTTACGATGCCCTAAATGTAAGAATCACGAATCAACAATGCATATCTTCTTTACCTGCCCATTCGCAATCCAGGTATGGTAGATGATCCCCCTTAATAGAGTAGTTCAAATCACTACTGAGGATGATTTCAAGAAAGTTGCAGTACAGTTTAGAGATAAAGTCTGCCTCCCTCCTTCGGGAGTGTCTAGCAACATACTCCCTTAGGTATGTTGGTCGATTTGGCTAGCCCGAAACTCATTGGTCTTCGAAGGAAAAACGTCAGTACCTACAGAAGTAGCATCAAGAGCACTAAGATTAGCAAGGGAGTGGATATCAGCGCAAGGCTTAAAAACCAAGACTCAACATCACTTATCTGACCCTACATGGAGAAGAGGACCAACAAGGATAGGAGAGACCTGGACGACATGCAAGACAGATGCGGCTTGGAACAAGCAGACAAAGCAGGCGGGACTAGCTTGGATCTTCTCAGGTCCTAGCTCTAACCAGGCAATCCACGGCTCGAGCACTCAGGGATTCGTAGACTCCCCTCTTATGGCAGAAGCTCTAGCGATGAGACTCGCCATCATCAAGGCAGCGACCCTAGAGACTCAAAATCTCAGGATGTCCTCCGACAATCTAACGCTCATTAGAGCAATCAACCGTGACGTGCAGGTTAAGGAGATTCATGGAATCGTCTGTGACATCCACGAAATCTCCTCTGCTTTCGTCAAGATCAATTTCGTTCACTGTAAGCGTTCCCTCAACGGAGAAGCCGATGCCCTGGCAAAGGCTTCTTTGAGAGCTGTTTCTTTGGGCCCGAGGCCGTTCTACTCTTCTTTGTAAGCCCACTACGGGTAGACTTGGGCCTGAGGCCATTGAGTTTCAATGAAAAACAACTTGTGCCAAAAAAAAAAAGGAATTGATGATGTACATATTATACTATTCTATAATATTTCTTTTGCTGAGAAAAGTCGATGTATTATTAGAAATTATCACCAAATCATAGAAAAGCATTACGCGTTTTTCCTCTAATGTTTCTCTAAAAAGGCAAGTCGTTTACCTTTAATCACATGACATGCAATGGACCAACCTGCCAACTAGGAATTAATAATACTCCACTTTGGGGTCAGATAAATTTTAACTTATTACATAACCTGAAATTTACGCTGGTTTTAAAATATGTAAACATAAAATAAAAATAGATGTGTGTCAATAGAGAAAAGAACGAAGAAAAATCAGTGAAAAGACTCTCAAAATATGATCCATTTATAGAATTTTTCTTTACACAAACAACGCGGACAAGTGTCTTCGATTACACATGACCTATCATTAATTATGTATTCTATATATATATATGCATGCATTAATAATACCACAACAAGAGTCTCGATCTTTGTTATATACTTATTTGTTAGATCAATTCTTAGTTGGAAATGTTCCACTTTCTTTATCTCTTTTAGTAAAGATTCTTGGAGACACAACCAAGAAAATGATGAGATCCAGTAGATTTTCTGACACAAGTCATGTCTTCACTCTTATGTTCATCTGCTTCGTCACCCTATTCTCTTCTTCCGTCCACGGTCAGGGAAAGATCCGACGATTCAAGTGGGAAGTGAAGTACGAGCTTAAGTCACCTGATTGTTTTGAGAAGCTAGTCATCACAATAAATGGCCAGTTTCCAGGTCCTACCATCAAAGCTCAACAAGGTGACACCATTATCGTCGAGCTCAAGAATAGCTTCATGAGTGAGAATGTCGCTGTCCATTGGCATGGAATCAGACAGGTAACGTTACACAAATCCTAGTCAATTTTTGTATGGTTTAAAATTTTTAATATGATTTTTTTTTTTCATTTTTTTTTCAAGAAACATATCACAACACACTTGTAATGTTTTGATTTGAGTTTTAGATTGGGACACCATGGTTTGATGGAGTAGAAGGTGTTACTCAATGTCCAATTCTTCCTGGAGAGATATTCACATACCAGTTCGTCGTTGATAGAGTAAAAAAAATCATAAACTCGCAAAATAATTTTCTATTTTTTTTTTTATGTAAGTTAATATTTGTGTTTTCTTTTAAAATTTAATTTGCTACTTAGCCTGGGACATACATGTATCATTCACACTATGGGATGCAGAGAGAATCTGGGTTAATAGGAATGATTCGAGTTTCTCCTCCAAGTACAAAACCTGAACCGTTTACATACGATTATGACCGGAGCCTCTTGTTAACCGATTGGTATCACAAAAGCATGTCCGAGAAAGCGACCGGTTTAGCATCCATACCCTTTAAATGGGTTGGTGAGCCACAGGTGAATGAGTCTACTACATAAAAGTATGATTCTTAGTCTTTAGTTCAATGATTGATTAACCTAATTGTTTTTTTGGATGATGAAATATCAGTCGCTTATGATACAAGGAAGAGGAAGATTCAACTGCACAAACAACCTAATGACTCCTCAACGCTCCGAAGCTAACGTCTGTAACGCTTCAAACGCTGATTGTTCGCGTTTCTTCCTCACGGTGATCCCCGGGAAGACGTACCGGCTTCGTATTGGTAGCTTGACATCTCTCTCTGCTCTTAGTTTCCAAATCGAGGTAACCTAGCTTGAGACGCAAGCAACCATTTAAATTCCATTCCGTGTTAGACTCAGGTTTATCAAAAGCTTTCAATTTAAAACCAATTGATGATAAATGAACTGATATTCCGATTTTTTTCTAATAAAATTAAACGACAGGGACATAACTTGACGGTAGTTGAAGCGGACGGACATTACGTTGAACCATTCACTGTAAAGAACCTCTTCATATACTCTGGAGAAACTTATTCTTTGCTTCTCAAGGCAGATCAAAACCCTAACCGAAACTATTGGATCACCACAAGCATCGTTAGCCGTCCAGAGAAAACTCCACCAGCAACCGCTATACTCAACTACTACCCTAATCACCCACGACGGCGTCCTCCCACGCCGGAATTTTCCAATTTTCGACCGGAATGGAACGACACGCGCCACCGTCTTGCACAAAGCCTAGCAACCAAGGCGCGTAGAGGATTCATACACGCGCCTCCGAAAATTTCCGACAAAGTGATTGTGCTTTTGAATACACAGAACAAAGTTAACGGATACATGCGTTGGTCGGTTAACAACGTATCCTACCAACACCCTACAACGCCATACTTAATCGCGTTAAAGCAGAATCTCACAAACGCGTTTGACTGGCGTTTCACGGCGCCAAATAGTTATGATTCTAAAAACTACGACATATTCGCGGTACCCTCAAACGCAAACGCAACAATGAGCGACGGGATCTACCGCTTGAAGTTCAACTCCACCGTGGACGTGGTTTTACAGAACGCTAATACGATGAGTGTGAACAACAGTGAAACGCACCCGTGGCATTTACACGGTCATGATTTTTGGGTGCTTGGGTATGGTGAAGGAAAATTTAACGAGTCAGAGGATCCTAAAAGGTATAATTTGGTCGACCCGATTATGAAAAACACGGTTGCGGTACAACCGTTTGGCTGGACCGCGCTGCGTTTTAGAGCGGATAATCCTGGCGTTTGGGCGTTTCACTGCCATATTGAGTCGCATTTTTTCATGGGAATGAGGATTGTGTTCGAGTATGGGATCGATAGGGTTTCTAACTTGCCTTCTTCTATCATGGGATGTGGTCAGACTAAACGATGATTATATGTTTTATTAAATCTTTTGGTAATTTTTGTTAGGCCAAATTGTCTGAATTTTTTTTTCTCTTATTGCTTTTCATACTTTGAATCTTTGATGACTATAAACTTTATATTACTCCAAATTTCACTTAAAAATATCAATCAAGTGAATACTATAGATAGTTTCACCTAATTACTCTAGATACTATTATACAAGGAAACACACACACAATTCTGAATTAATTTCCGAACAAAAAATAATTTTCCTCAAGGGTTTAACCCAAAACTGAATAAAGCTTGATTAACCGGAATTAGAAAAGTTCTAACTTTCTAGCTATGCTTTCTTATAGTATAATAAAATTAGCAACTAATTTGAATCAGAATAACTAAAATCACATCAAACAAAACCCGTTGATCAATTGTCTTATATAAATAAAATAAATCGAAATAATTTAGACAAAGCTAAACCATATAGAGAGCTATGCAAGTTTGAGGTTACCGACCAAAATTATTATGTTCAATCTGTTGTGGCACATGCTGGTTTTAGAAAGACCCGTAAACAAAAAGCCCATAAAATTATGTAATTGGGCTTAAAAATATGGCCTATCTTATTTTGTAAAGAACTAGTATCATCCAAGGTTCAAATTGTGTATGTTTGTAATCTGGACCTTTTTAATAAGGGTGATGTACCATTGACAGGAAAAGCATGAAAGACCATGACACATTGATTTGCGTGCTTCAATCATGCAGAGTACTATTTGCATTGTTCCCAGTCCACACATTCCATTTCATAAACTTAATTTCCTTGGTCAAAGGTCATAAACAGTTTCCATGAAAGAAAGGTGTGTATTTAAATTTTTTAAAACTTGTGAAAACTAATACTAGAATACAAAGAAACTTTCAAAGCTTAAACACCATTTTTTTATGCGTGCCAAAGTTTTCTTAAGGTGGTGGAGTTCTTAAGCTAATTGACTCTAACAAATATATATTATACTTACTTTAAAAATTGCAAAAAACTCGTCATATATAAATCTTTTAGCAATAAAAAGAAAAGAAATCATCGGATACATTTTATTGTTCTCAAAAATGTTCCTGCATTATAATAAATATTCAAATTTATAGATCAATATAGAAACAGAATTGATGTGTCTCAGTAGATAAAAAAAACGAGAAATTATTTTAAAGTCACCACTGTAAAAATATTTTGCAGAATTAGCAAAGAAATCAATAAAAACAAAATAAAAAATGGCACGAGTGATAATACAATTTTCACACGTGTGAATGAAGCGTCATCATCTTCTCATCTCCCCAACTTCCGGCTGGCTCGCTCTCTCTTTCTCTCGATTTGAGGAGTTCCGTTGCGGTTAGACTGTTACGTCGGAGTTAAATCTTCTTCGCTGTAAGTTCCGAGCTAGTACTTGATCAGTGCAAAACTTACGAAGAAGAGAGAGAGAGAGCGATTTCGATTCCGATTCAGTATTGTCTCACTTCTCCTGGAGAGATTCTTTGGTTGAATCTCTCATGCTAAGGTAATTTCTCATCGATTTTGCTAATTGGCCCCGATCATTAGCTGTTGATTCGCAATAAAAAAGAGTCTGAATCCGTATAAAATATTTGCAATTTATCGAATCCAGATTTGATGATTTGGAAGTTTCATTAGCTGTTTGATTTTGATGCTGTGGTTACTTTGCTTTGTGGTATCTCGTTTCAGGTGTTTTTGAGCACTTGTTATCAAGAAGAACCCTAGTTTTGATTTGGAGAATACAGCTCCAGTCATGCCTTCTCTCCAGCTACTGCAGTTAACCGAGCGGGGTCGAGGTCTCGTAGCTTCAAGACGGTAACTATTATTGCTTTGTGCCTCTTCTTGGGGATGTGATATCATATTCTGCTTTTTTTTGTTGTTGTTGTGTGTTCATTAGTTATTTAATTTATGTAGTCCTGTGTAAAATTCTGTAGGAAATCTATTCTGCTTGCGGCTGGGATTGTAGCAGCTGGTGGAGCTGCTGTTTACTTGAAATCAAGAATCAGCTCTCCGAGGCGTGGTTCTTCGCGTGGGAAGAGTGGTGGTGATGATGATGAGGCATTGGAAAGGCTGACGGGAAACAATAAGAATGCAAAGAAAACCACAACAAAGAAGAAAGGAGGAGGATTGAAGTCTCTTCAGGTTCTCACTGCTATTCTCTTGTCTCACATGGGAAAAATGGGTGCTAGGGATCTTCTGGCACTAGTGGGCACTGTGGTATGCATTTCCTCTCGATACTTTCCTTATCTTGATTCATGTTGTTGCCCAAGCCTGTACATATTTTGATATTTCCAGCTATGAACTGTTGCTTCATTGTTTCATTCTAGCTGAAAGAAACAACACCAACCTAATTTTATGGCCAAGAGCTGGCAAAAGTATGATAATTTTTCTTTACAAATAACAGGTTTTCAGAGCTGCTTTGAGCAATAGGTTGGCGAAAGTTCAAGGTTTCCTATTCCGTGCTGCTTTCTTAAGGCGTGCGCCACTGTTTCTACGTCTTATCTCCGAGAATATTATGTTGTGTTTCATGTTGTCGACAACGCACGCTACATCAAAGTACATAACTGGGGCCCTGAGTTTGCGTTTCAGAAAGATATTGACGAAAATCATCCATTCACATTACTTTGAGGTAACCACTGTTGTCTTTTTGAATGGAGACAGTTACGTTATTTACCATTTCTTTATGGTATTATGTTTTTGACAAGTGAGCATATGGCGTATACTTCACACACTGCTGGATAAAACTTTAATGTCCTTTATGATTGTTTCAGAATATGGTATACTATAAAATATCACATGTGGATGGTCGGATTACGCACCCGGAGCAACGAATTGCCAGCGATGTACCAAGATTCTCCTCAGAGTTGAGCGAACTTATACAGGATGATTTGACGGCAGTTACTGATGGAATTTTGTATGCATGGCGCCTTTGTTCATATGCTAGTCCAAAATACATCTTCTGGATACTGGTGAATCTTGTTTAATCTTTTGTGTTTGCAATATTGACTTTGGATTGGACCATTTATGTTGCTTTGCCTTACATCCGTTTGCAGTACAATTTTTTTTTGATCTGATCTTTATGAACTAACTTGAACAATTGTTGCCCAGGCATATGTACTGGGAGCAGGTACTGCGATAAGGACATTTTCTCCTTCTTTTGGCAAATTGATGTCCAAAGAGCAGCAGTTAGAAGGGGAGTACCGACAGCTTCATTCCCGCTTAAGGACTCATTCGGAAAGCATAGCATTCTATGGTGGGGAAACCAGGGAAGAATCTCATATACAACAAAAGTTCAAGAATCTTGTTAGTCATATGAGTGAAGTCCTTCATGATCACTGGTGGTTTGGCATGATCCAAGATTTTCTGCTGAAGTATCTTGGTGCCACAGTTGCTGTTATTCTGATTATCGAACCATTCTTCTCTGGGCATCTAAGACCTGATGACTCGACCTTAGGGAGAGCCGAGATGCTAAGCAATATAAGATATCACACCAGTGTCATTATTTCTCTCTTTCAGGCGTTGGGAACACTTTCTATAAGTTCCAGGCGGCTCAGCCGACTCAGGTAATACTTTTTGATGGATCTCATCCCAGACTTTTTAAATCGTAAACATTGTGTAGTTGTTTGTCTGAAAATCTGCAGACATGTTTTTCTTTGCTGTTAAGTGCTCTACTAAGAAGAGTTGATCTTGTTTACCCTAAGCAAAAGAGTACGAGTTCAGTTGTTAGTCTTTAAAGAACATTGGCAAAGGATGAATTTTTTTCAGATTCAAGCTACATTTTCCTGACCTTTTGATAGATTAATCACTTAATTTTACACCCATTAGTTGTGGTGGCTGTGCTTTTTAATTATTGAAATGTTTTTGCTTCCAACAGTGGTTATGCTGACCGAATCCATGAGTTGATGGCTGTCTCGAGAGAACTTTGTGGTGATGATAAAACATCTTTACAGAGAAATAGAAGCAGAAATTACCTTACTGAGGCCAACTATGTTGAGTTTTCGGGTGTCAAGGTAGTTGGAACACAGATTCATGTTCCTGTAATTCTTTCCTAAATTCTGTGTTCTTAATGTAACTTAATGCACTTCAGGTTGTTACTCCAACCGGAAATGTTTTGGTCGAGGATCTCACCCTTCGAGTTGAGCAAGGATCTAATCTTCTGATTACAGGTGAACGCTTTACATCTAGAAAATGACATTTTATTACTAATAAAATTCTTTTCATAGCGAAAATGATTGCTAGAATAGCCTATGCTGCTACGTTATTATTCTCTCATCCTTGGGGTGAGAAGCAAAGATGGAACTTTTTTAGTACCCTTTGTTGTCTTTATGAAGAGAATAAAATGCGGATGTGAACTTGGAGATCCATTAGAAGAAATAATTCTTCTTGTATTCGGGAAGGGATAGCCATATAACTCTTGCCAAATTTTGATTTGCTATGCCTATTTATAGACGACTCAGTCATGCTCAATTCAACAATTAGGGTGTTAGTGGAATGGTGTGGCAACACATCATCTTTTGAGATTTATTTACTGGAAATCTTTAGGTTTCTAGTATTCAATTTTATTACTTTAATTTATGTTATACATCCACGTTTGTTATGTTGATATCGGCCTGTCTGATGTTATTATTGTTCTCTCATTTCATTATTTCTTAAACAATATGAATCGTAGGTCCTAATGGAAGTGGCAAGAGTTCCCTTTTCCGAGTATTAGGAGGCCTATGGCCGCTGGTGTCTGGGCATATTGTGAAGCCTGGGGTTGGTTCTGATCTTAACAAGGAGATCTTCTACGTGCCTCAACGGCCCTATATGGCAGTTGGAACACTTCGCGACCAGTTAATTTATCCTCTTACTTCTGATCAAGAGACTGTACCGCTCACTGAGTCTGGAATGGTGGAGCTATTGGAAAATGTTGGTATCCTATTTAACTCGTGACCAGTTAATAGTAGGATGGATTGTCTGGTTTGAGCTCGTTTTCTGTCAAGATTTGTATATTTTGCTTATTTTTGTGGACTTTGCTTTTGTAGGTCGACCTAGAATATTTATTAGATCGCTACCAACCTGACAAAGAGGTTAACTGGGGTGATGAATTATCTCTTGGAGAGCAACAGAGATTGGGAATGGCCAGACTGTTCTACCACAAACCTAAATTTGCAATTCTTGATGAATGCACAAGTGCTGTGACAACTGATATGGAAGAACGTTTTGCTGCCAAGGTTCGAGCTATGGGAACTTCTTGCATAACAATCTCCCACCGTCCAGCTCTTGTTGCATTCCATGATGTTGTTCTGTCATTAGATGGAGAAGGGGGATGGAGTGTTCACTACAAGAGGTTGGAATTGTTTCTTAACCATCTTTGTGAGGGTTATCAAAGATTTCTTTTGCATTTACTTATTTAAAAATTACTAAAACTTTAGGGACGATTCTGCACTTCCGGCGGACGCTGGAGTTGATTCAGTGAAAATTTCAGATACAGATCGTCAAAATGATGCGATGGTTGTTCAACGAGCTTTTGCTGCAGCTAGAAAGGTTTTCTTCAGCTTATAAAATTATTTATTTTATTTTTAACTTTCGTCGAGAGGTGCTTTTTGGTGGTTATAACCTTGTTACTTGGTGGTATGTAGGAATCTGCCACAACTAATTCCAAGGCTCAGTCGTACCTGACGCAGTTAATTGCAAAATCACCAGTTGTTGATAAAAGTGTTGTGTTGCCTCGTTTTCCTCAAACTCAAACATCCCCAAGGGCGTTACCATTAAGAGTAGCTGCAATGTTAAACACATTGGTGAGCTTGAGTTATTAGTGTGAATTTTGTTGAAAACAACTTGCACCAATTTTTGTTAACCTTGATTTAGATGCATGTGCATGTCCTCTTTAGCTTCCTTGGAAGGCGAACTATTTGTTACACTTGACTAAGTTAGCTGACCACTTCATTATTATGTTTCAGATACCCACTCTATTTGACAAACAAGGAGGACAACTGCTTTTGGTTGCTTGCCTTGTCGTCTCAAGAACCTTGATCTCTGACCGAATAGCCTCTTTGAATGGTATACTCTGTTCTGTTACCTGATTAGTTTAATTGACTGGTCTCCTTTTCTAACAACCACATGTGATCTTCGCAGGGACCACTGTGAAGTATGTCTTGGAGCAAGATAAGGCAGCCTTTGTCCGTTTGATTGGTTTGAGTGTTCTCCAAAGTAGTGCATCTTCTGTCATTGCTCCTTCACTGAAGTAATCTTTCCTTTTTACAAGTTAAAACCTCATTGTGTTTTTACTTTTTTTTGGTCTTATGGAGTTTTTGTTCGATTATTAGTTACATAAAAGGAATCCTTGCTGATGTGGTTTCACCTAACCTTTTTTTTTTACATTTTCTTCCAGGCATTTAACGCAAAGGTTAGCTTTAGGGTGGAGGATTCGTTTGACTCAGCATCTGCTACGGAATTACTTGAGAAATAATGCGTTTTACAAGGTCAATTCAGATCTACGATGCTTAAAGATACTATGCTAGCATGCCGTATTTATGCATTGTAAATTATGACTATGACCTTGAGTTATTCAGTGCAAGTTGACCTAAAGGCTAAAACAAAGCATGATGTGTTATTTACACTTAAGTAAGAAGTATGCTGATCCACACCAATTTGAATGGATATTGATTTGTGGTCGGTCTATGCGTCATAAAGGCTGTTTGTTTGTTCTTTTTCTTGTAAGTTGATATCGCAGATATAGAGACATTAAAGATCTCACTGGGTTAATATCTATGCAGGTTTTCCACATGTCAGGCAATAGTATTGATGCGGACCAGAGACTCACTCGTGACCTGGAAAAGTTAACCACTGACTTGTCTGGACTTCTTACTGGAATGGTAAAGCCATCAGTTGACATTCTCTGGTAAGTACATTTTGCTAGATTGATTTCCTGATTTTTATTTCATGGTTCTTGGTTTGAGTTTCAAACAAAAAAAATTGAAGGTTCACCTGGAGGATGAAGCTATTGACTGGCCAAAGGGGAGTTGCCATACTTTACACATATATGTTACTTGGTCTGGGTTTCCTGAGACATGTTGCTCCTGATTTTGGTGATCTAGCCGGTGAAGAACAGCAGCTTGAAGGGAAGTTTAGGTAACTCGTTTTATGTTTCTCCAATTTTTAGATGATTGCGTTATAGCGACTATCTGGACCAACTTCTTCCTGCTTATGTAGGTTTATGCACGAGAGACTGAACACTCATGCTGAATCCATTGCATTCTTTGGAGGCGGAGCACGAGAAAAAGCTGTAAGTATCTTAACTTCCGCTGCTATAAGTGTTGGATTTTGGGCTAGCTATTTATGAAGCACAGCTACAAGAAGTGAAAGCGCTAACAAGCATTCTTGGAAATGTTAAATGACATATGTGATGCTGGCCTTTTTCATGCCATCTGCCCTTATCTGTTTTTGTTTTTCATGGAGCAGATGGTTGACACAAAATTCAGGGCACTACTGGACCACTCTCTCATGCTCTTGAAGAAGAAATGGTTGTATGGCATACTTGATGATTTCGTGACAAAGCAACTTCCCAATAATGTGACTTGGGGATTGAGTTTGTTGTATGCTTTAGAACACAAGGGAGATAGAGCACTTGTCTCCACTCAAGGTGAAGATCTGTCAAACTTTTCGATGTGAGCCAATTAAGTTTGTAAATTCTCTCTATATGAACGCTTTCTTGCATGATGTCTTGATACCAGGTGAATTGGCACATGCATTGCGGTATCTAGCTTCTGTTGTCTCCCAAAGCTTTATGGCGTTTGGTGATATCCTTGAACTACACAAGAAGTTCCTTGAGCTCTCTGGTGGTATTAACAGAATTTTTGAGCTCGATGAGTTTTTGGATGCTTCTCAGTCTGGTACTACACCATATATATGCCCACACTTAAGAATTATTTGGCTTAAACATGCGCTATAGAAAATGTATTTACTTGGCTTGATCATCTTCGTTTTGTCCTACTATATTCAGGTGTTACCTCAGAAAATCACACAAGCCGCTTGGATTCTCAAGATCGAATATCCTTTTCAGAGGTGGATATCATTACCCCTGCGCAGAAACTGATGGCCAGCAAGTTGTCATGCGAAATAGTTGCAGGGAAAAGCCTGCTCGTCACAGGTTGGTAAATTAATTTTCGTCATTGAAGTTTTTGCATGAGCCTACAGCTAACACTAGCAAAATATTCAGGTCCAAATGGTAGTGGAAAGACATCTGTATTTAGAGTTCTAAGAGATATATGGCCCACCGTATGTGGAAGACTTGCCAAACCATCGTTGGATATCAAAGAGCTTGGGTCAGGGAATGGCATCTTTTTTGTCCCGCAGCGACCATATACATGTTTAGGGACGCTGAGAGATCAGATTATATACCCTCTATCTAAAGACGAAGCAGAGAAAAGGGCAGCAAAGTTGTACACCAATGGTATGTAAACAAATTCATTTTTCTACATAATGTCGGTTTGATTCTCAAATCAATCCTACAAATTAAAGAACTGAAGTAGAATTTATATGATGATCTTCCATATCTCTTTTGATACTTTATTGTATTAACAGGAGAAAGCTCAAATGAAGCTGGAAGCGTTCTAGACGTTCATCTGAAAACAATCCTGGAGAATGTTCGGTTAGTTTATCTTTTGGAAAGAGATGAAAGTGGTTGGGATGCTACTACCAACTGGGAAGACATATTATCTCTTGGAGAGCAACAGAGGCTAGGCATGGTAAAATCTCTTGTAGATGCAACAACCAGACACACATATATAGTTTTATGATTCGCATGAATAATCTGACTTGTTCGGTTGGTTTTGTTTGTATTGTAGGCACGTTTATTCTTTCACAGACCAAAGTTTGGAATCCTAGACGAATGTACCAAGTAAATGATCAAAATCTTCTCCTACAAGAGTTCCCCTGTAGTATGCAACCATCTTTTCCCTTTTGGTTAATACATCTGCTCTTTGGTTTTGCAGCGCGACGAGTGTTGATGTTGAGGAACAGCTCTACAGGGTTGCGAAAGACATGGGAGTTACTTTCATAACCTCCTCACAAGTAAGTTTTTATTTCATTCACTATTATGGACACACATAAAAGCTCTTTACGAAAATCTCATAGCTCTTTCTCAAAAAAACCTCAGCGTCCGGCGTTGATCCCGTTCCACTCATTGGAGCTAAGGCTGATTGATGGAGAAGGAAACTGGGAGCTACGTTCTATCGAACAGACTACAGAGTAAAAAACTCAGCAAGACACTTAAAGAAGGTTCTATATAGTTCTATAAGTAATAATAAAGCTAAAAGCAATTAGAATATAAAGCAATCTTTACCACAAGCTATATGATCCAAGGAGCGGAAAGAGAATGCGTCCGATGTTACTATGCTTTCGACAGTGTTAGGTAGAATTGAATTGGTGGAGCATTTTGAGTTTCTACCATGGAGTATTATGGTGCTTTAGCTTTGAAGAAACCCAAAAAAAAAAGAAAAGATGATACTGATTATACATTTGATAGGCATAAATATTGTACAGTTTGTTTCCCTTGTCATGGAGATTGATCTTTACCTTTGTTGGTTGGTATTACATTTATTTTAAGTTCTATCTTTTAATAAAGTGAACAAATGTGTTCAAAATAATGCCGTAAAAAGAATAAAAGTAGATAAAAGCCTTTCATTCTCACAAACCAAAAGCTCAAACGGGAAGAAAGAGAAAGAGTTCAGACATAGGAACATGGAGAAGTAACACTTCCACTGCTGATTTGCTTTCCTGGTCGGAGACGCCTCCTCCTCGCAACTCACCAGCTTCTGCTGCTCATTCTCACCAGGTTGCCTTCTTTTCGCTTTTTTGAGAAATTTTCTTTCCATATTTAAAAAAAAAAGCTGAGGTAGTTGGTCTAACTTGTTTCCTCATTTGCAGCCGTCAGATAGAATCAGCAAGGTTCTCGGCGGTGGTCAGATCACAGACGAGGAAGCTCAGTCTCTCAAGCAGACAAATCGCTTGGAACTGGAGACAAGCAGTTAAGCTCAGCTAAACTCAGGGAGATGAGCGGAAACAATATATTTGCAGACGGGAAGTCAGAGTCCCGAGACTACTTTGGGGGTGTGAAGAAGCCTCCAGGCAGTGAGAGCAGCATCTTATTTGGTCTAAAACTCAGTGCTAATTCTCAAGTTTTATGTTCTTTACAATCTAAAACGCTTTGAGCTTAACCTTTGTATGGATTGTCTTTGACTTTAACCTTATAGTGTTGTCCTTGTTTGAATTTTATTAACTTATCCAATATATCTCATCTTTTGCTCATCTTGTGATTGATAATGAGTATGGTTGCCTATAGGGCTGGGATTTTGAACCGTAGCGAACCAAAATTTTTGGTTTAGTTCGTTTTGAATCGGTAAGTCTTTAAAAAAGGTTCGGTTTTTTGTTGGGTTGACAATCGGTTACTCCATTTTTTTTTAGATACCAAAAAAGTAATCGAACTATTCTAAAAACCAGAACCGAGCGAATCAAATTTGAAACCGAAATAACCGAATTTGACTGAACATATCCGATATTATAACATAACTAAACAAAAAAGAAGACGACTTCACTGGGGATCGAACCCAGAATCTCTGGTTTCGTAGACCAGCGCCTTATCCATTGGGCCATGAAGTCTTTTGATAATGTGGTGCACTTACATAATTTAGATAATATAAACAGAGAAGCGTAAGGTCGACTTTTATTGTTTCCTCGTCCCCGTCGCCCACCCGCAGTCTCTACCGAATGTTTATGACATCTTTATTTATAAGTTAAGCTGTCTCTTAAAATATCAAGAAAAAAAAATTAATTCTCAGAGTATTGGATAAGAGAAAGAGAGAGATGATTTACTTCTTCTTTTAAGAACTTTCTGTTTCCAATAGAGTCTATCTATGGCGTATTAGGTAGATGATCACCAGCTATTACAGCTGAGTCAAGTTTTGTGGTGTAGGTTGATCAGAGGGATCGTGTGGAATCTGAAAGTTTTAATCTTTACTAAAAATAAAAATACTTATTTAAGAAAATAGAGCGAAGATCATGGGGAAGCACAAATCTTTGAGAAGCAAAGCAGTTCACTTTGTCACCGATCTCACCACCGGTCTCCTTAATCCCATCTCTGATAAACCCTCCTCTGCTCCTCCTCCTCCTCCTCTTCAGGTACCCATCCAAAGTTTTCATCTTTTTTTAAATCTTTTTGCCTTGTTGTTGAATGTTGACTCAGTCCAGGTTTGTTGTCTTTGGGGTTTGACATTTGAGAGAGAGACTTATCTTTGTTCTTTTGAGGCTTTTGATTTGTGTTAATGGGTTTCTTTGGCTTTGATTGTGAAATAATAATAATAATAATAATAATTCTTGGTTGGAGTTTCTGTTTCTGTGATCATTTCAATTAGAACCACTTGATGGTGGTTTAGTGGCAGTCGAGCTTTTGGTTGTTAAGCAATCTAGATTCGAATGCACCCCACTACACTCCATCGGGTGGCCACGCGGATATGAGATTGTTCAGGTCCGAAAGAGTTCATTTGTGGGCTGCATCTCCCATTAGGAATTAGTCTGAACTCTTCCATAAGCTCGGGAGAATGCCAATTTAACAAAAAAAGGTGATCATTTCAGTGAGCTCCTGATTATTCATTTTTTGAATTTGGCTTAAATAGGATGGGGAAGATGAGTTGAAAAGAGATCAAATAGAGTCCATCGCTGAAGAGCAGTCCAAGGATTTGGTAGACGAACCAGACACTTCTTCTTTCTCTGCGTTCCTTGGTTCACTCTTATCCTCTGATCCAAAGGACAAACAAACCAATCAAGATCAGGAGGACGACGAAGAAGAAGAAGATTCAGAAGCAGAAACAAGCGAAACATCATCATCATCTTCATCCTCAGTGAATACTAGAACAATGAAGGAAACTACTACTACTAGTGTTGCTGGTGGTGGTGCAAAGAAGAGCTTGTTGTCCAAGTATAAACAACATTTGAAGAATTTTTACCAGGCTGTTAAGTTTTCCAAGGATCGAAAGGGAAATAATGCTGAGGTTAAAACGGATGATGAAGAGACTGAATGTGATGGCTTGGAGATGAAGAAGCAGATGCAGAATAAAGAGGAAGCATCAATAGTACAAGCGATTATTATACCTGAAATTTCAGAGCCCTCTGTACTATTAACAGACCAGTCAAGACGTTTCCTTTATACTTCACTTCCTGCTCTTGTTCAAGGCAGGAAATGGATTTTGCTTTATAGGTGAGAAACACACACACTTTCAAAGCATCTCAAAGTTTGATCCTTTGGTTTGATCTGGTTCGGGTTTTTTTTTCAGTACATGGAGGCATGGTATATCATTATCAACGCTGTACAGGAAAAGCCTCCTCTGGCCTGGTCTCAGTTTACTGGTAACTTGAAACTCAAAATGTTTGGTTTCATTTGGTTAAAGTATGGACCTCTTATCTATGGCAAACCAATGTTGTTTTCAGGTTGTTGGAGACAGGAAAGGTTCGGTGTTTGGTGGACTTGTCGAGGCACCTTTGATACCAACTGATAAGAAGTATCAGGTTTGGTTCCAGATATCTTATCTTTATTACATTCCGTTTCTTTTCATCTTTAGTTGATTGTTCTTTGTCTCTGCGTTGTTGTTGTGTCAGGGAACCAACAGTACATTTGTTTTCACTGATAAGTCTGGACAACCCACTATATACCGTCCCACGGGTATTGTTCTCAGTAACATAGAGCTTCTTGGAGTCTTTTTTTCTTATTCATTTTTGTGATTATGGTTTGCACTTTGAGCAGGAGCAAATAGGTTTTACACATTATGCTCCAAAGACTTTCTAGCTCTCGGTGGTGGTGGACGATTTGCTCTCTATCTAGACAGTGAGCTGTAAGATTTGCTCTCCATGACAAACAACAAACCATGTATCCTCACTTTGTTTGATTCATTGTGTTCTTGTAATAGGCTAAGCGGATCAAGTGCTTACTCGGAGACATACGGGAACACTTGTCTTGCAAACACTCAGGACTTTGATGTTAAGGAAGTGGAGGTACTATTCCACATAACTCTCTCTCTTCTTTTGTTTCAAACCTTTTTTGATGAAGACAAAACAATGACAAAACAACCATTGATATTGTTTGCAGCTATGGGGATTTGTGTATGGCTCAAAGTATGATGAGATTCTAGCTCTCAGCAAAACAGCAGAGCCTGGTGTATGCAGGTGGTGATGATCATCTTGATGCATGAAGACTATGAAATGGAATTTAAAAAGAGAGGGTTCTCTTTTGTAAATGTGTAGTAATATAAAATGTTGTGGTCTTATCTTAAGTGACTTAATCACATCTCAAACACATTCACTTATAACCAAGAAACCTTTTTTCTTGTTGTTGTGATGATTTTGGAATGAAATGTCAAAACATAAAACTGACTCTTTAGTCCATTGAAGGTTCATCAATCATCATGCACCAGAAGTTCTGGCTTCTTAATTACTAGAAAAATTGGTTTATTAAATTTAACATGGTTCAATTCAATTTTTTTTTAAAATTGATTTAGGCGGGATACAAACAAAATCGATTTAGGTGTTCAATAAATCGAATTAAATATCCATCAATATACATAATCCTTATAAAAAGTTTAATCACCACCTAACAATTTTTGAACATAGATTTAATTAAAATTATAATGGTAAATGGTTTAAGATTCTAAGTAAAACTGTCAAACATAAATCTTCATCTATAACATTACGTAGAATTGTGGTAGTATTATGTATATTGATCATAATGTTATAATAAAATATTAAAGCAATGTTAAAAAGTTAATACGGCCCACTAAGTCACATTTGCAGAGGCTAAAACTTCATTCGGCCCATTAATTAGTAACCGGCTCATTAAGATAGAGGAACACAAAGAGCCTTTTCCCTTGACCATTTTAACCTATCAGAGAAGAAAGAAAACTCCTATATAGAAAATGGCAAGTCATATTTTTTTAAAATTTCTCAAATGATTTTTTCGGTAAATTCTCTATATACTGAATTTTATTCTCTTTAGTGTTGTTTAAGGTTTTCTAACCACATTTTAAATTTATATTAATGTATGGAAAACTTTTACTCATTGTACATGGACATCGTTTCAAAAGTTTAACAATTAATTTATAAATCTTCATATATTCTAAATCAATGGACTAACCAATATAAAATATCTATTCTTTAGAAAAACAAAGACAACAAAGGTTTCAAATCTCTTTGACTATCATCCTATATCAATTCACAAAGCAACTATGCATTAAAAAATATTGTCATATTTTTTGAATTTTTCTCAAAATTTGTAGGTTAACCCCTACGAAAATTTTGAGTTTTCGGTAAATTCTTTATATACTGAATTTTATCCTCTTTAGTGTTTTTAAAGTTTTCTAACCACACTTTAAATTTATAATAATGCATGCAAAACTTTTATTTGTTGTACATGGACATCGTTTCAATAATTTAACATATAATTTATAAATCTTCATATATTATCTAAATCAATAGACTAACCAACATGAAATCTCTATTATCTAGAGAAACAAAGATAACAAAGGTTCCAAACCTTTTTGACCATCATCTTATATCAGTTCACGAGACAAGTATACATTAAAAATTATTGTCATATTTTTTGAAAATATCTCAAAATTTGTAGGTTAACCCCCCACGAAAATATTGAGTTTTTTTGTTAAATTCTCTATATACTGAATTTTATCCTCTTTAGTGTTGTTTAAAGTTTTCTAACCACATTCTATATTTATACTAATGTAAGCAATATATTAATTAATTGTACATGGACATCGTTTCAAAATTTAACAATTAGTTTAATAAAACTTCATATATTACCTAAATCAATGGACTAACCAATATCAAATATCTATTCTCTAGAAAAACAAAGACAACAACGGTTTCAAACCTCTTTGACCATCATCCTATATCAATTCACGAAGAAACTATGCATTAAAAAATACTGTCATATTTTTTGAAAATTTCTCAAAATCTGTAGGTTAACCCCCACGAAAATATTGAATTTTTCGGTAAATTCTCTATATACTGAATTTTATCCTCTTTAGTGTTGTTTAAAATTTTCTAACCACATTCTACATTTATACTAATGCATGCAAAAGTTTTATTCATTGTACATGGAAATCGTTTCAAAATTTTAGAAATCAATTTATATATCTTCATATATTACCTAAATCAATGGACTAACCAATATAAAATCTCTATTCTCTAGAGAAACAAAGACAACAAAGGTTTCAAACCTCTTTGACCATCATCCTATATCAGTTCACGAAGCAACTATGCATTAAAAATATGGTCATATTTTATTGAAGTTTTCTCAAAATTTGTAGGTTAACCCCCCCACGAAAATATTTAATTTTTCGGTAAATTTTCTATATACTGAATTTTATCATCTTTAGTGTTGTTTAAAGTTTTATAACCACATTCTAAATTTAGATTGATGTATGCAAAACTTTTATTCATTGTACATGGACATCGTTTCAAAAATTTAACAATTAATTTAATAAAACTACATATATTACCTAAATCAATGGACATACCAATATCAAATCTCAATTCTCTAGAGAAACAAAGACAACAAAGTTTTCAAACCTCTTTGACCATCAATTCACGAAGAAACTATGCATTAAAAAATATTGTCATATTTTTTGAAATTTCTCAAAATTTGTAGGTTAACCCCCTACGAAAATATTGAGTTTTTCGGTAAATTCTCTATATACTGAATTTTATCCTCTTTAGTGTTGTTTAAAGTTTTCTAACCACATTCTAAATTTATATTAATGTATGCAAAACTTTTATTCATTGTACATGGACATCGTTTCAAAATTTAACAATTAATTTATAAATCTTCATATATTACCTAAATCAATGGACTAACCAATATGAAATCTCTATTCTCTAGAGAAACAAAGACAACAAAGGTTTCAAACCTCTTTGACCATCATCCTATATCAGTTCACGAAGCAACTATGCATTAAAAATATGTCATATTTTTTGAAATTTTCTCAAAATTTGTAGGTTAACCCCTACGAAAATATTGAGTTTTTCGGTAAATTCTCTATATACTGAATTTATCCTCTTTAGTGTTGTTTAAAGTTTTCTAACCACATTCTAAATTTATACTAATGTAAGCAAAACTTTTATTCATTGTACATGGACATCGTTTCAAAAATTTAACAATTAATTTATAAATCTTCATATATTACCTAAATCAATGGACTAACCAATATCAAATCTCTATTCTCTAGAGAAACAAAGACAAAAAGGTTTCAAACCTCTTTGACCATCATCCTATATCAGTTCACGAAGAAACTATGCATTAAAAAATATTGTCATATTTTTTGAAATTTTCTCAAAATTTGTAGGTTAACCCCTACGAAAATATTGAGTTTTTCGGTAAATTCTCTATATACTGAATTTTATCCTCTTTAGTGTTGTTTAAAGTTTTCTAACCACATTCTAAATTTATACTAATGTATGCAAAACTTTTATTCATTGTACATGGACATCGTTTCAAAAATTTAACAATTAATTTATAAATCTTCATATATTACCTAAATCAATGAACTAACCAATATGAAATCTCTATTCTCTAGAGAAACAAAGACAACAAAGGTTTCAAACCTCTTTGACCATCATCCTATATCATTTCACAAAGAAAATATGCATTAAAAATATTTTCTTATTTTTTGAAAGTTTTCTCAAAATTTGTAGGTTAAACCCTACGAAAATATTGGGTTTTTCGGTAAATTCTCTATATACTGAATTTTATCCTCTTTAGTGTTGTTTAAAGTTTTCTAACCACATTCTAAATTTATATTAATGTATGCAAAAGTTTTATTAATTGTACATGGACATCGTTTCAAAATTTTAACAATTAATTTATGAATCTTCATATATTACCGAAATCAATGTACTAACCAATATGAAATCTCAATTCTCTAGAGAAACAAAGACAACAAAGGTTTCAAACCTCTTTGACCATCATCCTATATCAGTTCACGAAGCAACTATGCATTAAAAATATGTTCATATTTTTTTGAAGTTTTCTCAAAATTTGTAGGTTAACCCCTACGAAAATATTGAGTTTTTCGGTAAATTCTCTATATACTGAATTTTATCCTCTTTAGTGTTGTTTAAAAATTTTCTAACCACATTCTACATTTATACTAATGCATGCAAAAGTTTTATTCATTGTACATGGACATCGTTTCAAAATTTTAACAATTAATTTATAAATCTTCATATATTACCTAAATCAATGGACTAACCAATATCAAATCTCTATTCTCTAGAGAAACAAAGACAACAAAGGTTTCAAACCTCTTTGACCATCATCCTATATCAGTTCACGAAGCAACTATGCATTAAAAATATTGTCATATTTTTTTGAAGTTTTCTCAAAATTTGTAGGTTAACCCCTACGAAAATATTGTGTTTTTCGGTAAATTCTCTATATACTGAATTTTATCCTCTTTAGTGTTGTTTAAAATTTTCTAACCACATTCTACATTTATACTAATGCATGCAAAAGTTTTATTCATTGTACATGGACATCGTTTCAAAATTTTAACAATTAATTTATAAATCTTCATATATTACCTAAATCAATGGACTAACCAATATCAAATCTCTATTCTCTAGAGAAACAAAGACAACAAAGGTTTCAAACCTCTTTGACCATCATCCTATATCAGTTCACGAAGCAACTATGCATTAAAAATATGGTCATATTTTTTTGAAGTTTTCTCAAAATTTGTAGGTTAACCCCTACGAAAATATTGAGTTTTTTGGTAAATTTTCTATATACCAAATTTTATCCTCTTTAGTGTTGTTTAAATTTTTCTAACCACATTCTACATTTATATTAATATATGTAAAACTTTTATTAATTGTACATAGAAATCGTTTCAAGAATTTAACAATTAATTTAGAAATCTTCATATATTACCTAAATCATTAGACTAACCATTATGAAATCTCTATTCTCTAGAGAAACAAAGACAACAAAGGTTTCAAACCTCTTTGACCATCATCCTATATTAGTTCACAAAGCAACTATCAATTAAAATTTATTGTCATATTTTTTGAAATTTTCTCAAAATTTGTAGGTTAAACCCTACGAAAATATTGTGTTTTTTTGGTAAATTTTCTATATACCGAATTTTATCCCCTTTAGTGTTGTTTAAAGTTTTATAACCACATTCTAAATTTATATTAATGTATTCAAAAGTTTTATTCATTGTACATGGACATCGTTTCAAAATTTTAACAATTAATTTATAAATCTTCATATATTACCTTAATCAAGGTACTAACCAATATCAAATGTCAATTCTCTAGAGAAACAAAGACAACAAAGGTTTCAAATCTCTTTGACCATCATCCTATATCAGTTCACGAAGCAACTATGCATTAAAAAATATTGTCATATGTTTTTAAAATTTTCTCAAAAATTTGTAGGTTTACCCCTACGAAAATATTGTGTTTTTCGATAAATTCTCTATATACTGAATTTTATTCTCTTTAGTGTTGTTTAAAGTTTTCTAACCACATTCTAAATTTATATAAATGTAGGCAATAGTTTTATTCATTGTACATGGACATTGTTTCAAAATTTTAACAATTAATTTATAAATCTTCATATATTACCTAAATCAATGGACTAACCAATATGAAATCTCTATTCTCTAGAGAAACAAAGACAACAAAGGATTCAAACCTCTTTGACCGTCATCCTATATCAGTTCACAAAGAAACTATCCATTAAAAATATTGTCATATTTTTTTGAAGTTTTCTCAAAATTTGTAGGTTAACCCCTACGAAAATATTGAGTTTTTCGGTAAATTCTCTATATACTGAATTTTATCCTCTTTAGTGTTGTTTAAAATTTTCTAACCACATTCTACATTTATACTAATGCATGCAAAAGTTTTATTCATTGTACATGGACATCGTTTCAAAATTTTAACAATTAATTTATAAATCTTCATATATTACCTAAATCAATGGACTAACCAATATCAAATCTCTATTCCCTAGAGAAACAAAGACAAGAAAGATTTCAAACCTCTTTGACCATCATCCTATATCAGTTCACGAAGCAACTATGCATTAAAAATATTATCATATTTTTTGAAAGTTTCTCAAAAATTTGTAGGTTAACCCCTACGAAAATATTGTGTTTTTCGGTAAATTCTCTATATACTGAATTTTATCTTCTTTAGTGTTGTTTAAGGTTTTCTAACCACATTCTAAATTTATATAAAAGTATTAAAAAGTTTTATTCATTGTACATGGACATTTTTCAAAATTTTAACAATTAATTTATAAATCTTCATATATTACCTAAATCAATGTACTAACCAATATGAAATCTCAATTCTCTAGAGAAAGAAAGACAACAAAGGTTTCAAACCTCTTTGACCATCATCCTATATCATTTCGAGAAGCAAATATGCATTAAAAAATATGGTCATATTTTTTTGAAGTTTTCTCAAAATTTGTAGGTTAACCCCTACAAAAATATTGAGTTTTTTCAGTAAATTCTCTATCTACTGAATGTTATCCTCTTTAGTGGTTTTTAAAGTTTTCTAACCACATTACAAATTTATATTAATGTATGCAAAACTTTTATTCATTGTACATAGACATCGTTTCAAAAAATTAACAATTAATTTATAATTCTTCATATATTACCTAAATCAATAGACTAACCAATATGAAATCTCTATTCTCTAGAGAAACAAAGACAACAAAGGTTTCAAAGCTCTTGACCATCATCCTATATCAGTTCACGAAGCAACTATGCATTAAAAAATATTGTCATATGTTTTTGTAATTTTCTCACAAATTTGTAGGTTTACCCCTACGAAAATATTGTGTTTTTTCGGTAAATTCTCTATATACTGAATTTTATCCTCTTTAGTGTTGTTTAAAATTTTCTAACCACATTCTACATTTATACTAATGCATGCAAAAGTTTTATTCATTGTACATGGACATCGTTTCAAAATTTTAACAATTAATTTATAAATCTTCATATATTACCTAAATCAATGGACTAACCAATATCAAATCTCTATTCTCTAGAGAAACAAAGACAACAAAGGTTTCAAACCTCTTTGACCATCATCCTATATCAGTTCACGAAGCAACTATGCATTAAAAATATTGTCATATTTTTTTGAAATTTTCTCAAAAATTTGTAGGTTAACCCCTACGAAAATATTGTGTTTTTCGGTAAATTCTCTATATACTGAATTTTATCTTCTTTAGTGTTGTTTAAAGTTTTCTAACCACATTCTAAATTTATATAAATGTATTAAAAAGTTTTATTCATTGTACATGGACATTTTTCAAAATTTTAACAATTAATTTATAAATCTTCATATATTACCTAAATCAATGTACTAACCAATATGAAATCTCTATTCTCTAGAGAAACAAAGACAACAAAGGTTTCAAAGCTCTTTGACCATCATCCTATATCAGTTCACGAAGCAAATATGCATTAAAAAATATGGTCATATTTTTTTGAAGTTTTCTCAAAATTTGTAGGTTAACCCCTACAAAATATTGAGTTTTTCAGTAAATTCTCTATCTACTGAATGTTATCCTCTTTAGTGGTTTTTAAAGTTTTCTAACCACATTATAAATTTATATTAATGTATGCAAAACTTTTATTCATTGTACATGGACATCGTTTCAAAATTTTAACAATTAATTTATAAATCTTCATATATTACCTAAATCAAAGGACTAACCAATATGAAATCTCTATTCTCTAGAGAAACAAAGACAACAAAGGTTTCAAACCTCTTTGACCATCATCCTATATCAGTTCACGAAGCAACTATGCATTAAAAATATGGTCATATTTTTTTGAAGTTTTCTCAAAATTTGTAGGTTAACCCCTACGAAAATATTGAGTTTTTCGGTAAATTCTCTATATACTGAATTTTATCCTCTTTAGTGTTGTTTAAAGTTTTCTAACCACATTCTACATTTATACTAATGTATGCAAAATTTTATTCATTGTACATGGACATCGTTTCAAAATTTTAACAATTAATTTATAAATCTTCATATATTACCTAAATCAATGGACTAACCAATATCAAATCTCTATTCTCTAGAGAAACAAAGACAACAAAGGTTTCAAACCTCTTTGACCATCATCCTATATCAGTTCACGAAGCAACTATGCATTAAAAATATTGTCATATTTTTTTGAAATTTTCTCAAAATTTGTAGGTTAACCCCTACGAAAATATTGTGTTTTTCGGTAAATTCTCTATATACTGAATTATATCTTCTTTAGTGTTGTTTAAAGTTTTCTAACCACATTATAAATTTATATAAATGTATTAAAAAATTTTATTCATTGTACATGGACATTTTTCAAAATTTTAACAATTAATTTATAAATCTTCATATATTACCTAAATCAATGGACTAACCAATATCAAATCTCTATTCTCTAGAGAAACAAAGACAACAAAGGTTTCAAACCTCTTTGACCATCATCCTATATCAGTTCACGAAGCAACTATGCATTAAAAATATTATCATATTTTTTTGAAAGTTTCTCAAAAATTTGTAGGTTAACCCCTACGAAAATATTGTGTTTTTCGGTAAATTCTCTATATACTGAATTTTATCTTCTTTAGTGTTGTTTAAGGTTTTCTAACCACATTCTAAATTTATATAAAAGTATTAAAAAGTTTTATTCATTGTACATGGACATTTTTCAAAATTTTAACAATTAATTTATAAATCTTCATATATTACCTCAATCAATGTACTAACCAATATAAAATCTCAATTCTCTAAAGAAAGAAAGAAAACAAAGGTTTCAAACCTCTTTGACCATCATCCTATTTCATTTCACGAAGCAAATATGCATTAAAAATATGGTCATATTTTTTTGAAGTTTTCTCAAAATTTGTAGGTTAACCCCTACAAAAATATTGAGTTTTTCAGTAAATTCTCTATCTACTGAATGTTATCCTCTTTAGTGGTTTTTAAAGTTTTCTAACCACATTATAAATTTATATTAATGTATGCAAAAGTTTTATTCATTGTACATGGACATCGTTTCAAAAATTTAACAATTAATTTATAAATCTTCATATATTACCTAAATCAATGGACTAACCAATATGAAATCTCTATTCTCTAGAGAAACAAAGACAACAAAGGTTTCAAACCTCTTTGACCGTCATCCTATATCAGTTCACAAAGAAACTATCCATTAAAAATATTGTCATATTTTTTTGAAGTTTTCTCAAAATTTGTAGGTTAACCCCTACGAAAATATTGAGTTTTTCGGTAAATTCTCTATATACTGAATTTTATCCTCTTTATTGTTGTTTAAAATTTTCTAACCACATTCTACATTTATACAAATGCATGCAAAAGTTTTATTCATTGTACATGGACATCGTTTCAAAATTGTAACAATTAATTTATAAATCTTCATATATTACCTAAATCAATGGACTAACCAATATCAAATCTCTATTCTCTAGAGAAACAAAGACAATAAAGGTTTCAAACCTCTTTGACCATCATCCTATATCAGTTCACGAAGCAACTATGCATTAAAAAAATATGGTCATATTTTTTTGAAGTTTTCTCAAAATTTGTAGGTTAACCCCTACGAAAAATATTGAGTTTTTCGGTAAATTTTCTATGTACCGAATTTATCCTCTTTAGTGTTGTTTAAATTTTTTTAACCACATTCTACATTTACATAAATGTATGCAAAAGTTTTATTCATTTTACATGGACATCGTTTCAAAATTTTAACAGTTAATTTATAAATCTTCATATATTACCTAAATCAATGGACTAACCAATATGAAATCTCTATTCTCTAGAGAAACAAAGCCAACAAAGGTTTCAAACCTCTTTGACCATCATCTTATATCAGTTCACGAAGCAACTATGCATTAAAAATATGGTCATATTTTTTGTAATTTTCTCAAAATTTGTAGGCTAACCCCTACGAAAATATTGAATTTTTCAATAAATTCTCTATATACTAAATTTTATCTTCTTTAGTGTTGTTTAAATTTTTCTAACCACATTCTACATTTATATTAATGTATGCAAAACTTTTATTGATCGTACATGGATATCGTTTCTAAAATTTTAACAATTAATTTAATAAAACTTCATTTATCACCTAAATCAATGGACTAACCATTATGAAATTTCTATTCTCTAGAGAAACTGAGACAACAAAGGTGCCAAACTATCATTCTATATCAGTACACTATGCAATTATTCATTAAAATAAGATTGTCGTATTTTTGAATTTTTCTAATTAATTGTGGGTTAAAAACTCCTAAGAAAATATTGAGTTTTTCTGTAAATGTTCTATACACTGAAGTTTATACTCTTTAGAATAGTTTATAATTTCTAACCACATTCTCCCCCCCCCCTTCCAAATGCAACTATGCATTGAACAGTATTGTCATATTTCAAAAAACTTTCTCAAAAGTTGTAGGTTAATCGCTAGTATAATATTGAGTTTTTCAGTAAATACTCTATATACTAAAGTTTATACTCTTTAGCGTTGTTTAAAATTTTCTTACCATATTCAAAATTTATATTAATGTATGCAAAAAAAAAATTCATCGTACATGGACATTGTTTCTATTTTTTAACAGTTAGTTTAATAAAACTTCATATACAACCTAAATAAATGGACTAACCACTATGAAATATACATTCTCTAGAGAACCGGAGACAACAAAGGTGCCAAACCTCTTTGACCATCATCATATATCAATACACAATGCAACTATGCATTAAAACAAGAGTATCATATTTTTTGAATTTTTCTGAAAAATTGTGGGTTAACAACCCCCTACGGAAATATTGAGTTTTCTGTAAATGTTCTATACACCGGTGTTTATTCTCTTTATAATTGTTTAAAATTTCTGACTACTTTCTATTTGTATATTAATATGTATGCAAGATTTTTTAATGGTACATGGATATTGTCTCTAATGTTTTAACAATTAAATTAAATAAAAATTCATATACTATCTAATTCAGCAGATTAACCACTATGAAATCTCTATTCTCTAGAGAAATAGAGACAACAAAGATTTCAAACCTTTTTGACCATCATCCTATGTCAGTTCACGATGCTACTATGCATTAAAAAATATTGTCATATTTTTAAAATTTTCTTAAAATTTGTATGCTAACCCCTACGAAAATTATTCAGTTTTTATTTTTTTCATACAAATTTGTATGTTAACCCATACAAATTTGTATGTTAACCCATACAAATTTTGAAATTTCCGCACTGTCCCGCAAACCGCATGAACAGCAGTTAGACCTTACCACACTTTAATTCTGCACCGTTTATATTATCAAAATCGCGGTTACCATTCGAACCAAAAGTTTTAATCACCTAATGATTTATGGAACACATTAGCTATGATAAGATTTGTTTTTATTTTTCTCATTGACCCGAGATATCCGAACGGACGTGACCCAACCGACTAATTCCTAGGGACTTGATCCCCGGCGCTAAAGTTAGGCGCTAAAGTTAGATATCTCTATCGCCTGACTACATACTAGGATAATACTACATACTAGAATAATCTGAGGATAACGGATTCAAACCCATGATCCTTAGAATCATTATAGGACGTCATGTACCATCCGACCATTAACGCGTAGTTTATGATACGATATTGTTGCAGCTTGCAAGGGATTGAGACAAGCTTTGTCCTTAATTAGTCTGTAAGAAGAATGCATCAGTGTATGTATGATTCCTATTAGTCAATGGTATTATTGTTTTTTGTCTGTGGAGTTGAGTTTCTGTTCTGAATCACGTAAGAATTGTAAACGCAGATATGTTAAAACGTCTTGTAGAATCATAAAAATCGTTTTTATCTTAAATAATTATCTTGGGATTATGATGCAACAACAACAGATGATAAACAAAGATTTTATTATAAACCCATTAGAACGTGTTAGAGATAATCCATCAAGGAGAGTTTTATTTTATTTCACGCGCTTATATATATATATATATATATATATATATATGTATATATATGAATAGTCAGCTGACATAGTTGAATATATTAGGTGTTACGTTACATATGATATTGGCGCGTGGCGAAAGAAGCTTCATTGAGCTTTTGTTGTATGCGAATGTGACCGAGTCATCGTCGTCGTGCTCGCCTTCTCTTTCTTCTTCTTGTTCAAGAAGCCTAAAGAAGAAATAAAACTTCTTGAAAATCTCAGATCTTATTATTAATCACTCTTAAACAACGTAAACATGGCGGCTTTGGCAAAGTTCAAGTTGGTGTTCTTAGGAGACCAATCTGTGGGCAAAACAAGCATCATCACACGTTTCATGTATGATAAATTCGACACCTCTTACCAGGTTCTAACACTTACCTTCACATCATTTCATTTCATACTCTGTTCTTGATTTCTTGTCTTGAATTGGTCAATCTTCAAAGATAAAATCATGCCCTTATGACCTATCTGTTATTTGTTATATGATCTGATTATCTCCTTATTATGATATCTCGATCAACGCTGATGCTTCTTTGTTTTTGATGTAACCTCTTGTTATTAAGCCTTTATTTGTGTGTGTTGTGTTCTCTGACTGCAGCCTACCATTGGGATCGATTTTCTATCCAAAACAATGTACCTCGAAGATCGGACAGTTCGTTTACAACTTTGGTGAGAGACCAAACAAGAATCTCTATCATGTTTTGTGCTTTTTCAATAATACTAACACATGGATTGGTTTTTAGGGATACGGCTGGACAAGAAAGATTCAGGAGTCTGATCCCAAGTTACATCAGAGACTCTTCTGTTGCAATTGTTGTCTATGATGTAGCCAGTGAGTGAATAGCTTTTGTTTACTTTTCTTTAATTCACTATGTTGTTATGTGTTATGTGTTCACCAGTAGTGTGTTTCGTTATTTACAGATAGGCAAACCTTTCTGAATATTCCAAAATGGATAGATGATGTACATAGAGAAAGAGGTGGTTCAGGGGACGTTATTATTGTCCTTGTTGGTAACAAAACTGATCTTGTTGATAAAAGGTAATATACAGAAGCAAAACTCAGCTGTTGTGTCTTATTTGCATATCATAACATGCTTTTTGTAATGGAAAAAACAGACAAGTATCTATCAGTGAAGGGGAAGATAAGGGTAAAGAGCATGGAGTGATGTTCATTGAGACCAGTGCCAAAGAAAATTTCAACATTAAGGTTATTATTATAAATGACTTGAGTGTGTCTATCTTCTCTTGTCTGGTTTCTCTCTCACAAACATGAGTCATTTTTTGGCAGGCTTTGTTCAGGAAGATAGCTGCAGCATTGCCTGGGATGGATTCATATTCGTCGGCGACAAAATCAGAGGATATGGTTGATGTAAACCTAAAGAACACTTCAAATTCATCACAAGGTGAGCAACAAGGAGGTGGTGGTGGAGGCGGCTGTTCTTGTTGATTTGCAAAAAGAAAACATATTATGTTTAAGACACTTGTGAAGCCAAGAAAAACAAAAACAAAAAGGATCAAGAAAGTTTTTTCTTTTGTGATTTTTCATCTTTATCATTATAATACAAAGTAGTATATGATGTCAACACCAGAGATAGATCTTACTACACTCTCAGATTTGACACTTGCAACAATTTCATAATATAACACTACAAAATGTCTTCAGAACATGCATGTAGTCATTTAACATGTCAGGCCACTTTCAAAGTGTAAACTGAATATAGTAAAGATCACTGCAACCAAATTCTATCAGCACTGATGTATGTAAGAAACTCCTAGTTATATTTATGTGTGTTTTAATTATGTGATACCTTAATGTTTTTATATTCTATACTTTAAAGAACTATGCAATCTAGGGATATGTTTTTCAGAAGTGTGTATTCTTAATTTTAAAAGATACGAAACATTTTATTAGTTTGTATTTTTGGAGTGTTCTAAAATTGTTCTTTCTTATATACCTTCACTTATAGCTCCCATCATATAATTCCACATACCAGTTATATAAAAAGATTGTATACTTTACATAAAATAGTGAGAATCAATAGAAAATTATGTAAACCCACGACAATTCACAAAAATATGTATGGAATCTATATATATGGATGCACATTTTAAAAATCCATAAAATTTAAAGATCTTTAAAAACCTGTTAATTTTCAATCTACATAAAATTATATGTGATATACTTCCTTACAAAATTGTCAAATTCAAATCATTAAAATCAATTTTTACCAAATATAATACGAATAATAAGTTCGTTCAACGTACCCATTTGATTTTGTTTATGAACTTACATCACAAATTTAACTATATAAAGACCTATTAAGATCTCTCAACAGAAATCCAACAACACCAAAACATAAGAATATTTACAACACTTTGCACATATCTATACTAATACTTCAGAAACACCAAAAAAATGAACAAGATCAGATCTTCATTTTTTGTTAGCACCATCACATTACTTATTTTGTTGGCCATAGCAGGTAACTCAAGCATTCACATTTTAATTATTCTGTATCTTTTTATATATCTGAGTCTCAAAGCTTATTTTTCTTTGCTTGTACATTAACTAAAAATATAAATATCGTTTCTCTCTTTTTAATACTCATTAATTTGTTTATTAAGACTCTGAGAAAACAGTAACATTATGCGAGAGAAGCACTATGCTTCAAAATATGTATTCTCTCATTAATAAAACGATTTGTTATTGAAATAATGAATCATATTTAATTATATTTTAGAAAATATAAAATATTATTTGAAAAGATTGTAAATGTAAACTTCACTTATGAAAAGATAAATTGTATCTTTGGATATAAACATATTTTTAATATTAAATAAAATAAATTAATTATATATAGTTATTTTTAGTTTTATATATATTAAATTCAAATAATCTATCAATAGTTACATATAAGAACATTGAGTAAAGAACAATAGTATATTGTAAATGTTTTTTCAAATATTTTTTCAATAAATGTTAATTGGATAATAAAAACCATAATGTTCTTGTATATGCTTTAGTGATCAAACGCTAAGTAATCTTTATTATTTAGCAGATCAAACAAGTGCGGACGGTGCTGATCTCTCATGTTTTGGACCATGTCCTGATGATTGCAAACAATTTTGCTTGTCGAAAGGTTATGGTGACGGGTTATGTGAAGATTTTAGAGGCAGCAAAGATTGTTGCTGCACACCAACAAAGAAGCAAATCTTTGAGCAAACAACGCAATTGAACAATTAATTTGACATCGTTTTAATATGTATGATCTCTATATAAAGAAAATTCAAATATAAAATATCTCTTACGAAGGTATAATAAGATATTGCTCTCTTCTTTTCACGCATCATAATGTAAACTTAACAGGTTATGGGAGGCATCTCCCTTTCTCTCTTCCTTTTTTCTTTTTGCTTTCCTAGTCTCTGTTCTGATTGAGCCGACATGCTCGTCACTCTGAGTTCGGAGAGCCCATCTCAAAGTCTTTTTTGAGTCTGAAGGTGGTGAATCTAGCGATGCTTTGGAGTTACGGCGAGGCACTGGGATGGCGGGGGTGAAGAAAGTCGGCTTTTAGGGTTCGGGGAAGCCAGATCTAATTTTCCTTTTTCAGATCTTTGGCAACTCCGGTTCAATGGCGGCGCGTGGTTCCGGGAGACGCCTTCTTCCTCATGGATCTAAGCCCATGTGTGGTGGTGCACCATGAAAAGAAGATCTTAACGACAAGTGAAGAGTTTGGGTTCTGGTTATCCAGGTCCACACGAGCCTTCAACTACGCCGAGCGACAACCGGAGAAGACACTTTAACGCCGGTTCGTGGCAGAGGAGCTACTACCCAGTACCAGAATAGAGATGATGTAACCAAAGGGGTGGTATGAACTCTGCTTCTCGGAAACTTGGATCTGCTACATCGGATACCCCCGTTTCGTTGAGACCCGTTTTTCATTCGGATCTATGTGTCCGGTTTAGGCTGAGGGTCGCAGCCTTGAGCACCGGCAGGAGAACGCTAGTTCGATATTGCGCCATCGGTGAAGATGTTGATGGGTCAAGCACGTTAAAGGTCATTCATTTGGATTCGTTAGCCAGTTTAAATAAGAAATTGGATATAGTTGTTAGCCTGTTGGGTTAGTAAAGGTTGGTCGTACCATTTGGTCGAATGTAGGTGGTTCAAGAGGTGGTCACACCAAGTAGTGGGGGTGATTCATCCTCATTGTGGTTTAAAAATGCATTGAGTTTTTGATTAGGTTGCGTTGGATCCATTCAAGTGATTCAAGGTGTTACTAGATCAACTCAATGCATTAGTGGTATAAGTTTCTTGTGGGCAAATCCTTGTATCCATGACATTGGTGAAATGAATGTTGAAGTTGAGCCGGAAAAAAAAAAAAAAACAGGTTATGTGTGAGCATATGTTTGAGGTAATAACGGTTGAGAAGATTGGTATTAACAACAATTTATTATATCACAGTATTACGTATTAGCATTCAGCTCATTATAATGGTATAGTATTGCGAAACGAACGTTTGATTTTGTAAAATATGTAAACAAAACCACATCTTCCTTCTTTAACATATGTCAACCTTGAACTAATACCCATGAAACCTTTATTTATTTATCAACATTAGAAAAATGTGTTTACTTTTGGTTGTCTTTTTATTGGGTTGAATGGTTGAGCTTAATTAGACATGCAATCGAAGTGATTGTATCGATCAATGCATCATTTTGATCTGAAGCTTTACAAAGGCATACGTTCTGCAGTCAATGGTTAGGCTTATTATGTAAATTTATTTCTGGATGTTGTAGGATCTTTGGCTTTGATAGAACTTTTTCTTTAATTTTTTTACCTTAATAATATATTTTGAAGAGTATAGCTTTCTTAAGATACTAGATTTTCTTTACCTTTGATTGTTTAAAAAATCGTTAGACATTAATTAGACGTTTTATGAAGGGCTAGCGACCGAGCGGATTATTCGAGACCGAAACTTAGACGTTAACGAAATATTGATTCATTATATGTATATATAATGCATTTGAATAATATATTTTAGTATTTGGTACTAATTATAAATTTATTATTGATGAATTATCCAAAATTAAATAAATAAAACACAAGGAATTAATATAAATGTATCAATTTACACTAATATTATTGTTTAATTTATAAATTAATTTAGATCGATATAAACAGATTCAAAACTATTTGAACCAAATTAAAACGATTTAAACTAACTTGAATCGTATATATCTGGTTTTTTGAAATTTATTTCGGTTGGCATCGATTTGCCACCTAGACTGAGGTTTAGATGTTGTCAAACCGATTTTTAGACATTGCCTTTTTGTCATAATTGTTCACAGCTTTTTTTTATATAAAGGGGGAAATGTCGATTTACTATTAATTTTGGGTTATTCTGCAATTTATAGATAACCAGGGGTTATGAAATCAACCACACCGTTTACGTTAGAAAAAACTTGACCTGAAAATTTTCGATTTGAATACGCCGTCACAAAACAAACGAATGGAGGAAGACGACGACCCGAGATCCGAAACCATGGACGAAGCACTGCAGAAGAAGCACAATGACATGCTCGAACGCTTCTCCGCTCGTCACCAAGCTCGAAAAACCGATTCACCTCCCTCCTCCACGTTCGAATCAACCTCCTCCTTCCTCTCCCAATTCGCCGACTCCAAACGATCAATCGAATCTCGAATCGCCGAGTTACAACTCTCCTCCTCCTCCGCGGCGGATTCATCTAAGATCAAATCAGATCTCGCGGAGATCTCGTCATCGATCGACGATCTCGAGCACCTCGTCGCATCCAACTCCTACTTCCTCCCTTCCTACGAAGTCCGATCCTCTCTCAAATCCACGTCCGATCTCAAACAGAGCCTCGAAGCACTCTCCGCCGCCGTTCTCCCAAAGAAGAAGTTCTCATTCAAAACCAAATCGTCTTCTTCTGCCACTCCAAAGGTCCCGGAGATCCAGAAACGCGATCTCGCTCCACCACAAAACGTCGTCGTACGCGATTCTCCAGGATTCAGGAACAAACACGGAGAGACTCTATCGAAAAGCTTCAAATCGTCCTCCTCGTCGATCGGAGAGTTCACATTGTCAGATCTCGATTCGTGCCAAGTGCATTTGACTGGAACTGTTAACGCGCTGTTCATCTACAGATTAAGAAACTGTAAGGTCTACACAGGTCCTGTGCTCGGTTCGATTTTGATAGACAATGTAGACGACTGCGTTCTTGTGCTGGCCTCGCATCAGATTAGGATCCATCGCGCTAAGAAGAGCGATTTTTATCTGAGAGTGAGGAGTCGTCCTATAATCGAAGACAGTAATGGAGTGAGATTCGCGCCTTACTGTTTGGATTACGAAGGGATGGAGGAAGATTTGAAGGCGGCGGGTTTGGAGGAGGAGAATGAGAGCTGGGCTAATGTTGATGATTTCTTGTGGCTTAGAGCTGTTCAGTCTCCTAACTGGTCCGTTTTGCCGGAAGAGGAAAGGCTTTCTTCGGTTTCTATTTCCGGAGAAGGAGATTCTTGATCAGAATCTTGAGAGTTTGTTTATGTGAGATTAGGTTTTTGATTTGTGTTTTGGCTTGAATCATTGGAGAATTATAGCTCAGAATCAGAACAATGTTGCTTGTTTTCTTGTATCTTGGTGATGAAGAATTAAAACACAGTTCATTTGGTAACATTAATTAGTTTGAAGAGCTGATCAAGGCCGGATCTGAGAATTTGGAAAAGTTTAAACATTTCTTAGGAACATTCGAAAAAAATATTTTTTTTCATAATTTGGATTTATATATGCAAAATAAAAGTTTTGGAGATCAACACCGATGTTTCAAAGCTTTAACTTCTTGTTGCCTTAACATAATTTGTTGTATATTTGTGAGTTATGATTAGTGGTCATACAAATTAAAGACTACCTCAAAAGAGGTTTAGTTGTTCAATTTAGCATATTGTTCAAAGGTTTGCATCAACAACCCGACTTGCACTTTGTAGTGTACCATTTATCTTACAATCTCAATCACAATGGTCAGTGCAGAATCAAAAACAGGGGACGTCAACACATAGCAAAGTTGAGTCTCTGTACTATTGGACACTCGCATTCTTTGACTGTAATCATGGACGTGATGAAGTCTTATAATTCTTTAGTCTTTGGATATGTTATATCAATAGTTGAGCCTGGGTACTATTGGACTACAGATAATAGCTTATGAATTACGAGACCTGTTATGAATATCAGCCCAAATGTGGAAAACTCATAGCAAATATGGAACCGCCGGTTTTGACTGGAGCCTGCTTTGACTGTATTGAAATATTGGGAGTATTGATGCAAACAAGCAATCAAACAAGTACTGCAGTGCAGTTGAATATGATTTTCCAGTATATTTCTTCGTATACACAGTCAAACAAATATATTTGAACAACAAGCAAAACTCCAACAAAACCAAAGTAGAAGTGTAATAATAAAAAAAAAAAAAAAAAAAATATATAGATAGTTAGCCTATACAAATCACATGGTTTCTAAATGGGTTTTGGTAGGTTTGTAGATAGAAAACAAACAAAAAATCATAATAATTTCCCACAAGATTGGTATCCAACCAACACATGCACATATACCAAAACCACTAGTTTATTTAACTAAAAATATTCAATGATGATATTTTTTTTACTAACAACTAGTAAATTTTAGTAATTAGTTCTGATACTGAATGTTTAATTTTGGTTTTTGTTTTTGGTTTTTTTTTGTATCTAAAGATGGAATATGGCCATGTGTTTTTTGTGTAAGAATATAATGTTGGTACCATTAGTCTCCTTCTCACCAGTTTTCTTTCTCTGTCCTTTTCTCTTAACCCTCTATATAAAAAAATCCAAAAAAATCATAATTCATGTAAGCAGTTTTGTTTTGTGCATTGACTTTATCAAACACCGTCTGGGACCTGCAAGCTTCTGGGACAAAAAGTTTCAATGGAAGGCTTAGCTATCAGAGCATCGCGACCGTCCATCTTCTGCTCTCTTCCAGGTCTCCACGGAGGTTCTCACCGACGGCCTCCAAGTGACAGTTTCCTCAGCCTTCCAACGTCATTAAATGCGGTGGATAACCCAAAACTAGTCGTGAAATCTGCTTCTTTTCATCCTATCTCCGCCCTCAATGTCTCTGCTCAAGCTTCCCTCACCGCCCATTCCCCCGCTCTTTCAGGTATTTGTAGCTTAAAAGCAGGACCGGATCTGAAAATTTGAAGACTATAAACATTTTTTAAGAATATTCATAACAAAAAAACAAATTTTAGATGTCTATATTTATATAAAAATTATCTTAAAATTTTGGTGGCCCAACCTAAAGTTTTATTGGACTTGATCCAGATCCGGTCATACTTAAAAAATTCTCCTCAAAATGTCAAACCTAAGCTGATGTCTTGTCTGAAAGAAAAAAGGTTTTGATTCTGGTTATGTTTATTGGTAGAAACGAATCTGAAAGAAGAGAGGATCAACGGAGAGAAGAAGCCAGAGAACATCGTGTGGCACGAGAGTTCCATATGCAGATGCGACAGACAACAACTTCTTCAGCAAAAGGGTTGTGTCATATGGATCACTGGTCTCAGCGGTTCAGGGAAAAGCACTGTTGCGTGTGCGTTAAGTAAAGCGTTGTTTGAAAGAGGCAAACTTACTTACACACTTGACGGCGACAATGTACGTCACGGACTTAACCGGGACCTCACTTTCAAAGCTGAGGATCGTACGGAAAACATACGCAGGATCGGTACTATCATTTTTTCATTTTTGTTTTCTAAAACATTTCAAATAAACTGGTTTAAGTAATGGTGTCTGATGAATAATGTTGAACTTCAGGTGAGGTGGCGAAGCTGTTTGCTGACGTTGGCGTCATTTGTATAGCGAGTTTGATTTCACCGTACCGGAGAGACAGAGATGAGTGCCGGTCGTTGTTACCGGAGGGAGATTTTGTGGAGGTACTTATGATCCGATCAGATTTTATATTTTATTCATTTAACTTCATAACATAAATGACATTTCCTCTGTTTTTAAATAGATGATATTTTATGATTAAGCATATAGATTAGTAAAACATTTAATTATTTATACTATTCTTTAAATAAAGACAATATCAAGTATTGACGTAACTGCAATACAACCAATAATAAAGTAGACTATATAATTCTATTGGTCATCTAACATATATTGTTAATAAAAATTATATTTGGAAATTGAAAATATCAACTAATTTAGATTTTTTTCTTAAACTTCAAGTATTAAAAAGGATGGAATATGTAGTATTTTGATCTATTACATATGATTTCATTGTTTTAGGTTTTCATGGACGTTCCTTTGTCTGTGTGCGAGTCAAGAGATCCAAAGGGGTTGTACAAGCTTGCACGTGCCGGCAAAATCAAAGGTAATACATAATTACATATTATATTTCAAACTGAGGGAATAATAGCATTATTAAATATTTGTTACTTAGGTAATATGGATGTATTTTAAGATAATAGTTGTAGATGTAGATATGTAGTAGTAGGATTTAGTATATAGTTTTTATTATTGTGGATGTATGTTATTTTGGTGTAGAAAGATAATACAACTTCTAAAGCATTTGAACAGTTGTTTTTATTAAAAAAAACATGAATAAACAAAAAAGTAAGACTGTAGATAATGCAGCAAAACTTTAATTTCAAAATAAAAGTATATTGATTGATTAAAATAAATTATTTAAAAATAAATAAAATTAAAGTCTAACAAATGATCAATTTTTTTTTGTATCAGGCTTTACTGGAATTGATGACCCTTACGAGGCACCATTGAACTGCGAGGTTCGTTATCTTTTATTGAATGATGTAATCGAATAATTTGATAAGTAAAGATTCCAATATAGTATTGATGAATATCATTTACAGGTTGTGCTGAAACACTCAGGAGACGATGATTCTTGTTCCCCACGTCAAATGGCTGAAAATATTATCTCATACTTGCAAAGCAAAGGCTACCTTGAGGGCTAAGTCAACTCTTGAAAAATCATATAGGTGCTGTTAAAATACTGCTTAAAGCGCAGTTTAGAACTGGAATTAATACACCTGTTAAGATGGCCTTAATATATGATAGAATTAATTCTAGAAAAGATTGTCTGTTAGGTGCAGCTAAAGGTAATCTAGCATACGGGAAATTTATGTTTACCGTATACCCAAAGTTTGGTGTAAACTTGCACACGCAAGGACTAAACCGAACCTTAAGCCTAATTCATGATTTCGAAAACAAAAACCTCATGAATAAGGGCGATAAAGTTATGTCCGTGACCTATCTCGTTGGATATGCTTTAACTAATAGCCATCATAGCATAGACTATCAGTCAAATGCTAATATTGAGCTAGAAGACGTTTTTCAAGAAATTGGAAACGTACAGCAATCCGAGTTTTGTACAATACAGAACGACGAGTGTAATTGGGCTATTGACATAGCACAAAATAAAGCTCCATTGGGCCATAAACCCAAACAACAAATTGGCAATAGCCTCCAATTTGGGAGTGAAGGCTCGACCTCTAATTCGGAAACCGAGTTAGCTAGAGTCAGCCAAAATATCAATCTCTTAAAAGAGAAACTTCAATATATTTGTGGAGAATGAGCGCTACGGCCCAGCCCCATATTTATAAGAAGAATACGATTGTCAAGTTAAAGCCTCTGGCCATTAACAATGACAACAAGGTGTATTTCTTTAACTCCTCTAAAGGGAGCATTCAAGGAATTATAAATCACCTAAACAACCTCAACGAAGTTGTGGGAAGGATATTGCTAGGAGTATGGAAATTTAATTCATACTTTGGACTAAGCAAAGATCCAAGTGAGTCTAGTTCCAAAAGCCCGTCCCTTTACAATACGGCTAAAACCATTTTTAAGAGTGGGGGAGTAGACCATACGGCGATCCTAAAAGAAATTCGTTCCCTTTTAGAATCCCTAAACACTAGAACTAGTCGTCTAGAACATCAAGTCCAATCCTTAGAAAATAAGATTGAACCTGAACCCCTGACCAAGGAAGAGGTCAAAGAGTTGAAGGACTCGATACATGCCATAAAGGAAGGTTTAAAGAATATCATCGGATAAAAACGATGGCTAATCTTAACCAAATCCAAAAGGAAGTATCTGAGATACTCAATCTCATTCAGTCTGTGCAAACAGATGTAAAAACCATCTTAGGAAAATTAGGAAATCAAACTCCTCAATCCTTAGATAGTTTAGAACAAGTCGGTGCAAAGATAATCAATGATTTGACTAACGTCATCAGAGATTGCCCATGCAACGCAGAAATCCTTAAGGCCTTAGGAGAAAAACCCTTAGACCCAAAAGGAAAAGAGCTAGAACTAGAGCCCAAAACCTCTGGACTTAGCAAATACTCTTACCCAAACTTTGGAGTAGGAAACGAAGAATTAGGTTCTTCAGGAAATCCCAAAGCTTTAGAATGGCCCTTTAAGACCCCTAAAGGATGGCCCCCAGCTTAGAGGATAGATTGATCGATAGATTTTGGTCAAATCTGGGAGACGAAAGTCTTTCAGAAGCTCAATTTGATCTCATGATGAAAGTCATGATGAGAGCAACAGAACCTAGTTCCGGTATACTAACATCTACCAATGAGACTATGCAGGTTGAACAGGTAGAAGAAGAATCAGGAGATTCAAGTGTTTCAGAGACAACAGTCCCAGAAACTGAAGTAGAAGAAATCTACTATCCCATCATAGCATCGGAGGAAGAAGATGACTCAAGCTATGAGGAAAGTTCTGAAGAAGAACAATCTACTGCGAATATCCGAATGGAGAGGCAAAACTTCGATCCAAAGAAGGAAGAAACCTCTGCACAAGGAGAAAAACGCAAAAGAAAACAGCCTGACGACAGGAACCCTAACCTGTTCCCGCCGACTCAAGCCAAAGGAATTCCCGGAGCATCAAACACTTCAGGAATTGGAAGGATTCTGAACATCGACTGTGTCAATCCAGAATCAAGACGCCGCCTAATCGACGAATGGGCAGCTGAAATAAGTCTAACGGTCCAGACAAATCCAAACGAGTATCTAGACCCAAGGACAATACTACTTCTGATGGAGCACAAATCATCAGGAATAGCAAGAGACTTCATCAAGAGCACGAGATGGAACTCCCTACCAGGAGAAGTCATCACCAATGTTCTCAATGGACTCTACACCATGTTTCTCGGCCTCAACTACGACGCTGACAAACAAGGAGAAAAAATCAAAGAGCAAGAAAAAGCTAGAGCAAGACTACTCAAGCTACAGCTCTGCGACATATGTGAACTCGAGGGATTCACATGCGACTACGAGAAGAATCTCTTCAAACTAGAAGCAGAAGAATTTCCTCAGCATATACTTCAATATTTGGCCAAGATCCCGATAGTTGGAGAAAAAGCAACCTTACGGTTCAAGAACGAAGCCAATAACGGTGCTATTTATAGCATTGGTTATGCCTCAAGAATTGTCAGAGAAGAACTGGCAAAGATCTGCGAACTCAAGAAGGTGCAGAAGAGACTGAAGAAATTCAGCAAAAGGTGCTGCAGCATAGCTGAGCCCAATACGGATTATGGGTGCAAGCCCATATACAAATCCAAGAAGAAGTATACTTCAAAGAAGAATTATAGGAAGAAGTCCTATAAAACATTCAAGAAGAAGAAGCGGTTCAAGCCCGGCAAATACTTCAAGCCCAAAGGACAGAAGCCCAAAATCTGCCCCAAAGGTAAAAAGAATTGCAGATGTTGGATCTGTAATATCGAAGGACACTATGCCAACGAGTGCCCAAATAGAGAAGCCCAGCCCAACAAGGTCAAGCTTCTACAAGAAGGTCTACGACTCAACCTCGAGCCGATAGAAGACTCCTTTACCGGAGAACAAGATGTATTCTACATCGAAGAAATCTTCCTAGAAGAAGAACTCTCATCAACCGAGTCTGACGACGATGGAACATCTTCTTCAGAAGACTCAGATGAATGAGCAGGTGATGAACATCACCAATCCTAATTCCATATATGTCAAAGGAAGACTCTACTTCTCGGGATACAAGAAGATAGAGTTGGACTGCTTTGTGGATACAGGAGCAAGTCTGTGCATCGCATCAAAGCATGTGATACCGGAAGAGCATTGGGAGAATGCTTCAAACCCTATCAAGGTAAAGATCGCTGACGGATCAAGCATCAGCATCAACAAAGTGTGTAAAGACACTAATCTGTACATCGCGGGAGAAGAATTTCATATTCCGACGATATATCAGCAAGAAAGTGGAATCGATTTAATCATCGGCAACAACTTTCTAAACCTGTATGAGCCCTTCGTGCAGTATACAGACAGAGTTATCTTCACCAAAAACAAAGATCAACCAATCATTGTGGCGAAGCTAACCAAAGCCTATCAGCATGGCAAAGAAGGATTCCTCGAATCCATGAAGAAAAAGTCGAAGATAGTAGCACCAGCACCGGTCAACATATCGACGACAAAAATCAACTCACTTTTAAGGGGGAGGAGGGAACTAAGTTTCGAAATCACCCAAGAAAGAACGAGTAAAATAGAGCAACTTCTAGACAAGGTCTGCTCAGAAAATCCATTGGACCCTGAAAAGTCTAAACAATGGATGAAAGCTTCGATCAAACTCATCGAGCCCAACAAAGCTATCAAGGTTAAACCCATGAAGTATAGCCCAATGGACCGAGAAGAGTTCGACAAGCAAATCAAAGAACTACTGGACTTAAAATTCATCAAGCCCAGTAAAAGCCCACATATGGCACCGGCCTTCCTAGTCAACAACGAAGCTGAGAAGCGCCGAGGAAAGAAGCGTATGGTGGTCAACTACAAGGCAATGAACAACGCAACTGTAGGAGACGCATACAACCTTCCAAACAAAGATGAGCTACTAACACTCATCAGAGGAAAGAAGATCTACTCTTCATTCGACTGCAAATCAGGCTTTTGGCAAGTCAGATTAGACGTAGAAAGTCAACCCTTGACCGCATTCACCTGCCCTCAAGGACACTACCAATGGAATGTGGTACCCTTCAGAATGAAGCAAGCACCATCAATATTCCAACGACACATGGACGAAGCGTTCAAAATATTTCGCAAGTTCTGCTGTGTCTACGTTGACGACATCCTAGTCTTCAGCGACAACGAAGATGATCATCTCACCCACGTGGCGATGATACTTCAGAAGTGCAATCAGCTTGGAATCATTCTAAGTAAGAAGAAAGCACAACTCTTCAAGAAGAGAATCAACTTCCTAGGTCTAGAAATAGACGAAGGAACGCATAAGCCTCAAGGTCATATCTTGGAACACATTCACAAGTTTCCAGACATCCTTGAAGACAAGAAGCAGCTACAGAGATTCCTAGGTATACTCACATATGCCTCGGACTACATCCCAAAGCTCGCTCAAATCCGTAAGCCTCTTCAAGCAAAGCTTAAGGAAAACGTGCCATGGAAATGGACAAAGGAGGACACAGACTACATGAAGAAAGTCAAAAAGAATCTTAACGGATTCCCTCCACTACATCATCCCCTTCCAGAAGAGAAGCTGATCATCGAGACCGACGCATCAGACCACTACTGGGGAGGTATGTTAAAAGCTGTTCAAATTAATAAAGAGACTAATGAGTCTGTTGAGTTAATTTGCAGATATGCTTCAGGCAGCTTCAAACCTGCTGAGCAAAATTACCACAGCAACGACAAAGAGACGCTGGCGGTAATAAACACCATAAAAAAGTTTAGTATTTATCTAACCCCTTGTCGTTTTTTGATAAGAACAGATAATACACACTTTAAGAGCTTCGTAAAACTCAATTACAAAGGTGATTCGAAGCTAGGACGCAACATCAGATGGCAAGCATGGTTAGCCAACTATGCATTTGATGTCGACCACATTAAAGGAAGTAGCAACCACTTTGCGGATTTCCTTAGTCGAGAATTCAATCGGGTTAATTCCTAATTGAAATCCGAAAAATATCCACCACACACTTGTGGCTGAGAAAAGAGTGAAAACTCTATATAAACACACTTCTCGGACTTGAGAAAATCAAGCTCCAACATGGAGATAGAAAAACTTATACTCCAAGAGAAGATCCTTCTACTAGAGCTCGATCTAGTACGGGCAAAAATAAGCCTCGCTAAGGCTAATGGCCAACAGCCAAAAGGAGAAAGCTCTCTCCACCGTGAAACACCGGATAACGAGCACAGAGCACCTTACAGTGCATTGGTTATCGGAACACCACTCCCTAAAGGTCCGACTATTCCGGAGCAAACGGCTCTCGGTAAAGAATCAACAAATCCGTTGATGGCTAGTATCTTGCCAAAAGATATGACGCTGGTACAAACCAGTATGGAGACAAAGGACTCCTTGGCTAAGCCTAAACTCCTTTTACCATCGGACTTCTTACGTCCGAATATGGGAATTCCAATCCCAAAGAAACCTGAGCTTGGCGGCTTAGTAATCTCGCAAGAGAATAAAGAGGATTCAAAACCTCAGAAATGCCAATACTATGTTGTCTACAACGGTCCTCACGCCGGAATCTACGACAACTGGGCAAACGCCAAATCGGCGACAAACGGAGTTCCTGGTGTTGCGCACAAGAAATTCCAAAGCATCACGGAGGCGCGTGCGTCAGCAGACACCTTCACGGAGCAACAAGGAAGCGAAAGACTCTCTTTCATTCCAAAAGGACAGTTGAAGGTCCCACCTACCTTCGCGAAAGTGGCATCATCTCCTCCACCAAAGAAGACTGGATGGATCCAGCTCAACAAGAAGCAAAAGTCCAAAACAGTGGACCCAGCTGAAAAGGAAGTCTCCTTCAAACCGGAGATAACCATAGAAGACTTCGCCTACGTCTACGACTACGGTAGAAGATACGACGGAGCGACGGAAAGTCTGTTCACAACGGACAAATCCAACGTTTCGTACTTCAACTTCCTCAAGGGAGCAGATCCAGTGCAGATCCAAGAAGCCTTTAGCCTGGGCCTTGTCAAAACAATCTACCCCAGCGCTAACCTTCAAGAACTCAAGCTTCTTCCCAGCAAGCTGAGAAATGCAGTGAAGAAATTCAGGACAAGCTGCATCAAGAACTCTGAGAAAGAAATATTCTTAGAGGTCACATCAACATTCCCGGTGTGGAATGATAAAGGTCTTATTCACAGGCCTAAACATCTGATCGAAATCGGAGTCAGCAAGAAGATCATTCCTGGAAAGTCCGAGATAAAGAGCTCTAATGTCCAACCAGAAGAGTTCATGGAACTGTCTACAATACAGGCAGAGAAGTTCTTCCACAAGCTTAGCAGCCTAGAAGAACAGAAAAAGATCTTCATCAACCATGTCGATCAAGAGATGATAATCTTCTCCAAAAGTTTCAAGGAAACAACCGAAGAAGACGAAGATGTCATCATCAAATTCCAGAAGAATAACCTCACAGGTAATCTTCTCGGTTTTCACTGCCCTTCACTGTGCAGAGTCGTAAAAAACATCGCGACGAAAAAGAATGGAGTTTACAACTGCCACGTATGCGACAGCAAAGGAAAGGATAAGGTAGTTACACCTACTCAGCACGAGGAAAATGTAGCTGCCGACGTTCAAAAAGAAGATGGTCCCCAGACGAAAGAAAACGCGTCTGCCGACAGTGGGTCTCACAACGTGAGCACCACATCTTCAGCAAGTGGATGACGTGACCTGTCTCCACTGACGTAAGGGATGACGTTCAATCCCACTATCCTTCGCAAGACCCTTCCTCTATATAAGGAAGTTCATTTCGTTTGGAGAACGCACGCTGAAAACCACACAGCCTCTCTCTACAACTCTCTCTCTCTCTAAATTCTCCATGTGTGAGTAGAAACCCGATAGGGGTAGTAGCCAGAAAAGGATTCCGGTCTGTCGGACTACCATTATTTGATATTTTCTGGCTACTACCCCTATTGGGTTTCTGGCTCTGATACCAGATTTTTTTAAAGCAGCGGACTACCATTATTTGAGGGTCATTACTCCTCTTGGTAATTTTCATTTTCATGAATTAGTTTGTATATTTCTATACTTTTTGGGGTTTTAATCCAAATTAATTGGTTGATAGGGGATCTAGCGCATACTTAGGCATTCCCAGTCGTATATTCCTGTATTATACGTATTTTTATACCTCGCATAAAGTAGAATCTTTCCATGGTCGTCTCCTTCGCTCTTCTTCAATCTTCATTCACCTGATGATATTTTGGCCAAGCCTACGGGTGAGTCAACACTGCCAATCCGATCTTTTCCCTACTCATGTTTTCCCTAACGGCCTCCTGCCTCAGCGGTACTTCCCTTCGGTACTTCAAACGATCATCTGGACTCCAGGCTCATGTCGTCTCGTGCCAAGCCGTTGTTCATCATCAGAGACTATTAGAATTTAGAGAGTTTGGGATTGAAGAATAGGATTTCTGGAAAAGATTTCCTTTTATTGAGATATTATAAAATACATATTTTTAAGGAATTCCGACAGACCGGAATCCTTTTCTGGCTACTACCCCTATCGGGTTTCTACTCACACATGGAGAATTTAGAGAGAGAGAGAGTTGTAGAGAGAGGTTGTGTGGTTTTCAGCGTGCGTTCTCCAAACGAAATGAACTTCCTTATATAGAGGAAGGGTCTTGCGAAGGATAGTGGGATTGAACGTTATCCCTTACGTCAGTGGAGACAGGTCACGTCATCCACTTGCTGAAGATGTGGTGCTCACGTTGTGAGACCCACTGTCGGCAGACGCGTTTTCTTTCGTCTGGGGACCATCTTCTTTTTGAACGTCGGCAGCTACATTTTCCTCGTGCTGAGTAGGTGTAACTACCTTATCCTTTCCTTTGCTGTCGCATACGTGGCAGCTGTAAACTCCATTCTTTTTCGTCGCGATGTTTTTTACGACTCTGCACAGTGAAGGGCAGTGAAAACCGAGAAGATTACCTGTGAGGTTATTCTTCTGGAATTTGATGATGACATCTTCGTCTTCTTCGGTTGTTTCCTTGAAACTTTTGGAGAAGATTATCATCTCTTGATCGACATGGTTGATGAAGATCTTTTTCTGTTCTTCTAGGCTGCTAAGCTTGTGGAAGAACTTCTCTGCCTGTATTGTAGACAGTTCCATGAACTCTTCTGGTTGGACATTAGAGCTCTTTATCTCGGCCTTTCCAGGAATGATCTTCCTGCTGACTCCGATTTCGATCAGATGTTTAGGCCTGTGAATAAGACCTTTATCATTCCACACCGGGAATGTTGATGTGACCTCTAAGAATATTTCTTTCTCAGAGTTCTTGATGCAGCTTGTCCTGAATTTCTTCACTGCATTTCTCAGCTTGCTGGGTAGAAGCTTGAGTTCTTGAAGGTTAGCGCTGGGGTAGATTGTTTTGACAAGGCCCAGGCTAAAGGCTTCTTGGATCTGCACTGGATCTGCTCCCTTGAGGAAGTTGAAGTACGAAACGTTGGATTTGTCCGTTGTGAACAGACTTTCCGTCGCTCCGTCGTATCTTCTACCGTAGTCGTAGACGTAGGCGAAGTCTTCTATGGTTATCTCCGGTTTGAAGGAGACTTCCTTTTCAGCTGGGTCCACTGTTTTGGACTTTTGCTTCTTGTTGAGCTGGATCCATCCAGTCTTCTTTGGTGGAGGAGATGATGCCACTTTCGCGAAGGTAGGTGGGACCATCAACTATCCTTTTGGAATGAAAGAGAGTCTTTCGCTTCCTTGTTGCTCCGTGAAGGTGTCTGCTGACGCACGCGCCTCCGTGATGCTTTGGAATTTCTTGTGCGCAACACCAGGAACTCCGTTTGTCGCCGATTTGGCGTTTGCCCAGTTGTCATAGATTCCGGCGTGAGGACCGTTGTAGACAACATAGTATTGGCATTTCTGAGGTTTTGAATCCTCTTTATTCTCTTGCGAGATTACTAAGCCGCCAAGCTCAGGTTTCTTTGGGATTGGAATTCCCATATTCGGACGTAAGAAGTCCGATGGTAAAAGGAGTTTAGGCTTAGCTAAGGAGTCCTTTGTCTCCATACTGGTTTGTACCAGCGTCATATCTTTTGGCAAGATACTAGCCATCAACGGATTTGTTGATTCTTTACTGAGAGCCGTTTGCTCCGGAATAGTCGGACCTTTAGGGAGTGGTGTTCCGATAACCAATGCACTGTAAGGTGCTCTGTGCTCGTTATCCGGTGTTTCACGGTGGAGAGAGCTTTCTCCTTTTGGCTGTTGGCCATTAGCCTTAGCGAGGCTTATTTTTGCCCGTACTAGATCGAGCTCTAGTAGAAGGATCTTCTCTTGGAGTATAAGTTTTTCTATCTCCATGTTGGAGCTTGATTTTCTCAAGTCCGAGAAGTGTGTTTATATAGAGTTTTCACTCTTTTCTCAGCCACAAGTGTGTGGTGGATATTTTTCGGATTTCAATTAGGAATTAACCTGATTGAATTCTCGACTAAGGAAATCCGCAAAGTGGTTGCTACTTCCTTTAATGTGGTCGACATCAAATGCATAGTTGGCTAACCATGCTTGCCATCTGATGTTGCGTCCTAGCTTCGAATCACCTTTGTAATTGAGTTTTACGAAGCTCTTAAAGTGTGTATTATCTGTTCTTATCAAAAAATGACAAGGGGTTAGATAAATACTAAACTTTTTTATGGTGTTTATTACCGCCAGCGTCTCTTTGTCGTTGCTGTGGTAATTTTGCTCAGCAGGTTTGAAGCTGCCTGAAGCATATCTGCAAATTAACTCAACTGACTCATTAGTCTCTTTATTAATTTGAACAGCTTTTAACATACCTCCCCAGTAGTGGTCTGATGCGTCGGTCTCGATGATCAGCTTCTCTTCTGGAAGGGGATGATGTAGTGGAGGGAATCCGTTAAGATTCTTTTTGACTTTCTTCATGTAGTCTGTGTCCTCCTTTGTCCATTTCCATGGCACGTTTTCCTTAAGCTTTGCTTGAAGAGGCTTACGGATTTGAGCGAGCTTTGGGATGTAGTCCGAGGCATATGTGAGTATACCTAGGAATCTCTGTAGCTGCTTCTTGTCTTCAAAGATGTCTGGAAACTTGTGAATGTGTTCCAAGATATGACCTTGAGGCTTATGCGTTCCTTCGTCTATTTCTAGACCTAGGAAGTTGATTCTCTTCTTGAAGAGTTGTGCTTTCTTCTTACTTAGAATGATTCCAAGCTGATTGCACTTCTGAAGTATCATCGCCACGTGGGTGAGATGATCATCTTCGTTGTCGCTGAAGACTAGGATGTCGTCAACGTAGACACAGCAGAACTTGCAAAATATTTTGAACGCTTCGTCCATGTGCCGTTGGAATATTGATGGTGCTTGCTTCATTCCGAAGGGTACCACATTCCATTGGTAGTGTCCTTGAGGGCAGGTGAATGCGGTCAAGGGTTGACTTTCTACGTCTAATCTGACTTGCCAAAAGCCTGATTTGCAGTCGAATGAAGAGTAGATCTTCTTTCCTCTGATGAGTGTTAGTAGCTCATCTTTGTTTGGAAGGTTTTATGCGTCTCCTACAGTTGCGTTGTTCATTGCCTTGTAGTTGACCACCATACGCTTCTTTCCTCGGCGCTTCTCAGCTTCGTTGTTGACTAGGAAGGCCGGTGCCATATGTGGGCTTTTACTGGGCTTGATGACTTTTAAGTCCAGTAGTTCTTTGATTTGCTTGTCGAACTCTTCTCGGTCCATTGGGCTATACTTCATGGGTTTAACCTTGATAGCTTTGTTGGGCTCGATGAGTTTGATCGAAGCTTTCATCCATTGTTTAGACTTTTCAGGGTCCAATGGATTTTCTGAGCAGACCTTGTCTAGAAGTTGCTCTATTTTACTCGTTCTTTCTTGGGTGATTTCGAAACTTAGTTCCCTCCTCCCCCTTAAAAGTGAGTTGATTTTTGTCGTCGATATGTTGACCGGTGCTGGTGCTACTATCTTCGACTTTTTCTTCATGGATTCGAGGAATCCTTCTTTGCCATGCTGATAGGCTTTGGTTAGCTTCGCCACAATGATTGGTTGATCTTTGTTTTTGGTGAAGATAACTCTGTCTGTATACTGCACGAAGGGCTCATACAGGTTTAGAAAGTTGTTGCCGATGATTAAATCGATTCCACTTTCTTGCTGATATATCGTCGGAATATGAAATTCTTCTCCCGCGATGTACAGATTAGTGTCTTTACACACTTTGTTGATGCTGATGCTTGATCCGTCAGCGATCTTTACCTTGATAGGGTTTGAAGCATTCTCCCAATGCTCTTCCGGTATCACATGCTTTGATGCGATGCACAGACTTGCTCCTGTATCCACAAAGCAGTCCAACTCTATAGGGGTAGTAGCCAGAAAAGGATTCTGGTCTGTCGGAATTCCTTAAAATATGTATTTTATAATATCTCAATAAAAGGAAATCTTTTCCAGAAATCCTATCCTTCAATCCCAAACTCTCTAAATTCTAATAGTCTCTGATGATGAACAACGGCTTGGCACGAGACGACATGAGCCTGGAGTCCAGATGATCGTTTGAAGTACCGAAGGGAAGTACCGAAGGGAAGTACCGCTGAGGCAGGAGGCCGTTAGGGAAAACATGAGTAGGGAAAAGATCGGATTGGCAGTGTTGACTCACCCGTAGGCTTGGCCAAAATATCATCAGGTGAATGAAGATTGAAGAAGAGCGAAGGAGACGACCATGGAAAGATTCTACTTTATGCGAGGTATAAAAATACGTATAATACAGGAATATACGACTGGGAATGCCTAAGTATGCGCTAGATCCCCTATCAACCAATTAATTTGGATTAAAACCCCAAAAAGTATAGAAATATACAAACTAATTCATGAAAATGAAAATTACCAAGAGGAGTAATGACCCTCAAATAATGGTAGTCCGCTGCTTTAAAAAATCTGGTATCAGAGCCAGAAATCCGATAGGGGTAGTAGCCAGAAAAGAATTTCGGTCTGTCGGAATTCCTTAAAAATACTGTTTAAAGCGCAGTTTAGATCTTAAGTTTGTGGAATTTAATTAGATCTTTATAAATGGTGTTAAAAGTTTACGTCTCGCACGTCATTCGATCTATCATTTGTTCTTGAATTACCTTTGTGCTTAACTTGGGACCACGAGCAAGGGAGGAAATATTACTTTTTATTTCTAATAGCATTTTAGTTAGTTAATAAAGAGTTGTTTTTAGCTTAATGTTATCGTCTGTGTTGTATAATGTGTATTAATAATACGGTCTTCGTTGTACTTAAATTTATCTTAAATCTATACTATTAAAATAGAGTCATGACTCTTTTATGTGTGATTTTTTTAAATTTGGACATGCCTTAGAAAATTGTATTAAATTTTGCATAACATTAAACTATAAACTTATCATATCTATTAAATTTTATTTGAAATACCAATAAATATCTTTCTGAAAATTTTAAGAAAATCTTTTAAAATCTCTTAGAATATTTTTTAAAATATATTTTCGAAAATTTAGTTTTTAATTATCATAAAAATTAAAAAAAGTAAATTTCGTTGTTTGATTGATTTAAAACTTAAAATTATGTAAAATATTTTAAATAGTATCCCAAAATTGCTTCTTTGGTTATGTAGGTACACTATATTTAAATTTCCCACTATATTCAAATTTAGAAATAAACAAAAAATATGTAAATTAGTTTACATACATTTTCTTTAGACAAAAAAGTTAAAAAATAACATTTTTTAAATTTTATACTATAATAGTATAAGTACACACAAACATTATTATAAAGTTAGATATATATAACATCAGATTATATCTAATTTACTGGCTAAATTTTATTGTATAAACCAAAAAAACCCAAACCCCCGGGCAAACCTATTAATTGATCATGAACTCACACATTGAACACACCATACATGACACCGGTATCAGTTTAATTGACTTAGTAAAACTTCAATGATTAATAGTTGCTAATTAAATTATGTGATCTGAACTCAACACCATTGATACACACATACATGACAACCGGTAATCAGTTAATATTTGATACTAGTAAAACTTCATATGATTAATAGTCTGTATTGTTTTTTTGGTGAAACCATAATTTTTTTAAAAAAATCATAAGTTGAGTTTTCTATAACTGTGTGTGTTTACATCAAAAATTATTTTGTAACTAACCAAAATCAAATCAATAATAAAAGGTACTGCAAAATAAAAGATCCAAACATCAAAATAAATCAAACGGTTTTCATAGAAACTTAAAAATCAAGTAACTAATCTCTCGGTTTAATCTACTATATTAAAACAGAGTCCTATTTTTATCTACTTACAAATAGTTTAGGTATGACCATTACCTAACTTTTCTATTATTTCTACTTCTACATGACTTACAAATTATTAAATATATATATTAGTCTAAAATTAAAGAACTAAATAAGTAAACTATTGTTTTTTAATAATCATTTCAATTCATATTACACTAAATTTAAATAACTAATTAATTATATTTTATTTATTAATATAAAATAATTATATATGCCTACAACTGGGTATATACGCATCAGTTTTTTTAGTTTGGATTCGGTTCAGACTTTGGATTACATATTTTATACTGAAGTTTACTTCAAATAAAGAAAAAATTGTTATATAAAATTTTCATCGAAAAATTATTCGCGCTTTAACGCGGGTTAGAATCTAGTTATTTGTTTAAAACCGAGAGAGTAGTTAGTTCAATAAACAAAGTATCACCAATTATGTTTTCATAAATTCTAGATTTAAACATTATACCTTTAAATTATCATAACTAAAACTATTTGATAAATACTATTTTAACTAAAAGACTTTATTAACTTTTTATCTATAAATATTAGTAAGACGATGTCCTAATCAATGGATTTGATAGCTTCTCCTTTGGCCAGCCCTGCGTATGTACATATAAATATGAAAGAACTACCTTGGTTGTTGGCAAGGAGATGGCAAACATAATCCACGTGATTTAGGCTGTATAACTTTTTTCCCATCACTATGATAAAACATGTATTTGTATTTTTCTGGTTGGAATACATGTATTTATATATTAATTATTATACAAACTGTTAATTCAATTAGCACTATTCATACAACTGGGGCTACTGGCACGCACCCCGAAAAATAATTAGGATAGTGTATTAGATTGAATTATAGAACATGATTTGTGGAAATAATTCGATCAAACCCTAAAAAATTTCGTGTTGGGGGTCCTATTTCCAACTACACCAATTCGTCTTGAAGTTAAACTTCAAAATTGTGGAAAGCAATAAAACATTTCGACAGGTGGTCATACTTGAGAATATTAGACATAGAATCTTATCAAGAATTTTGATATATATATATATATAGGCCGAAATAGACTACAATTCAACATATAAATGGATTATTGAACACAACCTACAACAATATTGACCTGGTCTTGGTTAACTTCATTGATTATAATATAGATTATATTGAGCATTTTAACTGAATATCTACCGATCGATATATACATCCATGTCAGTTGTTTAGGTTACGGACTCACTGATCATAATCATGAATTTAAAATAGTAATCCTAACTCTCATGTTAACTGATCTTAATTACTACCACCTTGAGATTTTTTAAGGTCACATCGCAAGAGTGGACCTTGTCGCAACATGGAAACTACTCACGAGGACCAAAATTACGAAAATATATTGACTAAGTTAGTAAAGCAACCTCTTTTGAATCTTCCCACATTGATTCCAATTTTCACGAGGGTTTTTGGCAGGTGAACCCTTCCCAAAAAATACTCTATGTAATGGCTTTTTATTTTATTTGGCAAACGATAACAAGCTACATACATTACTGTACACGTTACAAAAAAAATTATTGCCTACAAAAAGAGAAAAGAATGACATACAATTGAAGAGGAAAAATAAACTACAAGTCCGGTTCAGCTTAGAAAAATATGTAAAACAACACTGGTCAGTATTTTATTTGTGAAGATTAACACAATAAGGGATATAAATATATGGACCAGAACATTTAGCGTATTTGATTTGTACTCGTGTCATCATCACTATATCAGGTTATCACCATTCAAGTTCAATTTTGAGTATGTGTAAATTGTTAACAAATTAAAACTAACATTAATAAACGAGTGCACCATAATTAGCTTCTAGGATATAACTATTATTATAAGTTAAATACTTAAGTGACATTTTGTAGTATTTAGGATTCGCATAAATAACAAATAATAAGTTAAATACTTAAGTGACATTTTAGGATTCGCATAAATAACACCAGCTCCTCAAATAATATCACAGAGGAATAATTTATAACTGTAAGACTCACTTTGTTGTTCGATTGGTTTTTAAGTGCATGTATAACACGAGGGACTTTGGCAGGTCACCAATAAAAGCAGTTAGAATATTTAAAATTGCCATCCAAATTTTATTATTAAACAAACATTTTCTGGTAAAATATTGATATTTTGAAATGTAAGAATCGTAATAATTTTCAAAAATGGTGGCAGTACTCAAGATGGACCCAACCCACAGCCCACCATTTTCCTCATCCTTTCCTTTTATAGTTCAGAATCAAACAGTCACAGGGTATTATGGTCATTTCACAGAGACCAACGACCAGTAATATCATATAAATAGGAAGGTGAGGCTTCTAATCCATGCAGAGAGAACAAGAAACACAAGCAGCTTTGATTCTTCTTCTCTATCCTCAACACAAAAACATGAACACTTTCACCTCAAACTCTTCAGATCTCACTTCCACTACAACGCAAACCTCATCGTTCACCAACATGTATCTCCTCACAACTCTTCAAGCCTTTGTGGTAATAACCTTAGTGATGCTTCTCAAGAAACTAATCAAGGATCCTAGTAAAAAGAAACCAACTCTCCCTCCTGGACCTACCGGTTGGCCCATCATCGGTATGGTTCCAACGATGCTAAAGAGCCGTCCCGTCTTCCGGTGGCTCCACAGCATCATGAAGCAGCTAAACACCGAGATAGCCTGCGTGAGGCTAGGAAACACTCACGTGATCACCGTGACATGCCCTAAGATAGCACGTGAGATACTCAAGCAACAAGACGCTCTCTTCGCCTCAAGGCCCATGACTTACGCACAGAACGTCCTCTCCAACGGCTACAAGACCTGCGTGATCACTCCCTTCGGTGAACAGTTCAAGAAAATGAGGAAAGTGGTGATGACTGAACTCGTTTGTCCAGCGAGACACAGGTGGCTTCACCAGAAGAGAGCAGAAGAGAACGACCATTTAACCGCATGGGTACACAACATGGTTAAGAACTCGGGTTCGGTCGATTTCAGGTTCGTGACAAGGCATTACTGTGGTAATGCTATCAAGAAACTTATGTTCGGGACAAGAACGTTCTCTGAAAACACCGCACCGGACGGTGGACCAACGGCAGAGGATATTGAGCATATGGAAGCTATGTTTGAAGGATTAGGGTTTACGTTTGCTTTTTGTATCTCTGATTATCTACCTATGCTCACGGGTCTTGATCTTAACGGTCACGAGAAGATTATGAGAGATTCTAGTGCAATTATGGACAAGTATCACGATCCGATCATTGATGCAAGGATTAAGATGTGGAGAGATGGAAAGAGAACTCAAATCGAGGATTTTCTAGATATTTTCATTTCGATCAAGGACGAAGAAGGCAACCCATTGCTTACCGCCGATGAAATCAAACCCACTATTAAGGTAATAGTCACGTTACATTTCTATATATATATATAAGTATATAACACAAAGTTTCAATCAGAAAATACTTTTTAAAGATCATTTTTACAGTTAAGTTTTAAAAGATATAATCCCTCCATTCCAAAAGGATTCATGTTTTACAAAAAAAATATTCCAAAAAGAGATATTTTTACATTTTCAATATATTAATTAATGGTAAATTTCAAAAATCACAATTGTAGTTATTAAAATTCTATTAGTTAAAATTTATAGAGAATAATTAATTACAAATAATGCATTAATAATCAAAATTTCATATATTTTTCAATTTGTATAAAAATTTTGAAACAGAAAAAGTATATTTTAAAATTTACATTGCTCGTTATATAAACATATGTATATATATCCGTTTTTGATAGATTATGTATAGCTAAAAAATTATAGAAAATGATAGTTTGGTAATATATTTATCTGAGTGATATTTTTTATTACAAATGACGAATAAGTCAATAAGTGGTACTAGTAATTTTCACGTAGCATTGGTATTACTTAGATGATGAAGACTAAAGGAGGTACAAATTTATTAACTCTTTTGTTTATTTATGAACAATAGGAGCTTGTAATGGCGGCGCCAGACAATCCATCAAACGCCGTCGAATGGGCCATGGCGGAGATGGTGAACAAACCGGAGATCCTCCGCAAAGCAATGGAAGAAATAGACAGAGTTGTCGGAAAAGAAAGACTTGTCCAAGAATCCGACATCCCCAAACTAAACTACCTCAAAGCTATCCTCCGTGAAGCCTTCCGTCTCCATCCCGTCGCCGCCTTTAACCTCCCACACGTGGCACTTTCTGACACAACCGTCGCCGGATACCACATCCCTAAAGGAAGTCAAGTCCTTCTCAGCCGATATGGGCTGGGCCGTAACCCGAAAGTTTGGGCCGACCCACTTAGCTTTAAACCGGAGAGACATCTCAACGAATGCTCTGAGGTTACTTTGACGGAGAACGATCTCCGGTTTATCTCGTTTAGCACCGGGAAGAGAGGTTGTGCTGCTCCGGCTTTAGGTACGGCGTTGACCACGATGATGCTCGCGAGACTTCTTCAAGGGTTCACTTGGAAGCTGCCTGAGAATGAAACACGTGTTGAGTTGGTGGAGTCTAGTCATGATATGTTTTTGGCTAAACCGTTGGTTATGGTCGGTGAGCTGAGATTACCGGAACATCTTTACCCGACGGTGAAGTGAAACGACGGCGTATATATTTTATGTACTTATATAACCACTAAGTTTGGTCAATCTTCGGTTACCAGAAGATAATCGGTAAATTTGTGTACAAACTTGTGTTTGGTCTTGGACCTCTTGGTTCCTTTGGGGACACTTCACTTGTGTCTCCTTTTAAATTTCAATACAATTTGTTCTTCTTTTAATAATAAAAGACTGTCCAATTATATATTTATTTAAATAACATGTACTATTTTGATAAAGTTGAAAAACATTGGTGTTAATCAATGTACGTAAAAATATACTAATTTATTTTAAAGAAAAAAAGAGGTATAAACAAAGTCATCTATTGTGAAAAGAAAAAACAGTCATTTATTTGTTGTTTAAAAACATATATTTCAGAAAGGCCCATTATTCGGCCCGTGAATGGAATGCAATGCTAATGTTGAAAACGAGTCTCTCTTGTACAAACCCACATTTGTTACTGTACAAACCTAGCTTGGGTGGAAACTCATGTCAAGGTACGTTTCCTGTTTCGAAATCAAATTCTTTTCAAAACTCTTTAGAAATACGTTTTTTGAAAATTTCATTTTGAAAACACGATTAAAGCTTACATGTTTTATTTTAAAAACTCGTGATTCTGATTGAAAATACGAAAAATAATTATTTGTCATTTAATGTGAGTGATTACATGTTTAATAATTTATATTTTATTATTATCTTTCGATAATTGTTATCATTTTGGTATAATGAATTTGATTTGAAATGAATTCGGTTCTATAGTTTTATCAAACGATAGCATTTGTTAGTTTTCTAATTATTGATCAGATTTTTTTTTTATAAAACGTACTAAGAAAATAACAATCTGGCCGATTAAATGTTTAGCAGAACAATACACAAGTAACAATACCTAGTTTTACCAAGTATAGTGGTAGTGTGAACGGTTTAGTTTTTTAATACTACATACATGGATGAGATTATGGGACTTCCTTCTATTGCTAACAAAAAAAAATTACATAGGTTTGTTATAAAAATTGGTTAAAAAATTGTCATACAAAATAAATATATTCTCCACTTCATGACAACTGATAAGTGGTTTCTGGAGTTTAAAACCTACATGTTCAAAATTATCTGCCGGCCACATACCTACTTGTGACTTCGCAACCAACATATTAAAAACTACGAGTAGTACACGACCACTTTCTTTTGGCTACTCTCTCAGACACTACTGATTGCTTTGAAAAATTGAATCACCTAATAATACGAATAAGAAAAATAGGACCACACACCTTTTTATAGATTTGCATTCACTGTACAAATAAATAAATAAAATGTGATAACCTTTTTGTTTGCTTCTGAAAATATAAATAGAAAGTAAGCGAATCATAACATGTCACGCAATCAAATATGAAATATCAATTCTATACTAGTTTCTTAAAAATAATTATTTAATCACTTCCCTTCTTTTTGTACTTCCCTTGTCTAGATTCTGTCTCTGTCTCTCTGCAACTCTCACAAGACTCAATGGCCACTTGCTTCAGCTACGTCTCTTCCCGTAACAAATGTTATCAATACAGCTTCTCTCGCGCCGGTCTCCGATCATCCACCTCCGATCTCGGCGACGGCACCGTCGTCCACTGCTGGATCCCCCAGACCCACAACGTCGACAAGCCAACCCTCCTCCTCCTCCACGGCATCGGAGCCAACGCCATGTGGCAGTGGGACAAGTTCATCGACCGGTTCATCCCCCGGTTCAACGTCTACGTCCCCGACCTCCTCTTCTTCGGCGACTCGCACACGACTCGTCCCGACCGGTCCGAGGCCTTCCAGGCGAGCTGCATCATGAAGGTGATGGACCTTCACGGCGTTGGGACCGTGACGGTGGCCGGGCTGAGCTACGGCGGGTTCGTGGCGTACTCCATGGCGGCGCAGTTTAAGGAGAGGGTAGATCGGGTGGTGCTAATATGCGCCGGGGTGGCTCTGGAGGAGAAAGATGTTGGGGATGGGATGTTTAAGGTGAAGAGCGCGGAGGAGGCGGCTGACGTGCTGTTTCCTCAGTCTCCGTCGATGCTCCGGCGACTTCTCCGGTTGTCTTTCTATAAACCTCCGGTTTGGATACCTTCTTGCTTTGCCATGGACTACATTCATGTAAGTTTCCATATATGTTCATTTCCATTTCTACTATGTTTTGGTGTTTGTAGATACTTTAAACCGGTTGGGTGTTAGCATGGCATTCTAGCATCGCTAAACGAGCTGAGTTCGAATCCGCCTATCCCTAACGCGTGGTGACCGGTGATTTAACGTTCCATCGCTGGGGAACGGTTTAACATTAATTATAGTTCCTGAATGAAATGAAAGTTTAGTTGTTATTATAGTTTTGTATATTCATGTGTTTATGGTCTTGGATTATATAAAACTCTTGTTAGTTTTAAAAATATTTTGATGTTAATATAGTAGCTTTCTTTGTTGAAAGGTGATGTGTAGAGATTACCTTCAAGAAAGGAAAGAACTTGTGGAAGCTCTACATAAAGGTAGAAGATTTGCAGATCTTCCTAAGATAACACAGGTCTCTGATCTATCAATGCAGCTTCAATTCTTGGTCTAGTCAGTTTGTCTATGTAACATCTCTTAGTGTTCTCATTTGTTATAGCCTACATTGATGATATGGGGAGAGGAAGATCAAGTTTTCCCAGTGGAATTAGCACATAGATTAAAAAGGTTAATCTATCTTATTATCCCAATATATCATTTTACTAACGCGGATTAATGCTTATTTTGTTATTTGTTTCAGACATTTGGGGCAAAACAGAGCACAACTCGTACTACTAAAGAAGACAGGACATGCGATTAACGAAGAGAGACCAAAGGAGATGTACAAACACATGAAGTCTTTTCTTTGCACAGACGCAATGATTCCTCCTAATGACAATGCTAAGAGACTCATGTTAGCAAGCTTGGTATCTCCAGTCAAGATCAACAAGTGATGTTATTTTGAAGGCCTTAATCATATCACTAAGTGTGATTAATGTTTATTATCTTTGTTACTGTTAAGACATTGCTTCTTGTCGGAACTAAGAATACTTTTATATCAAGAAAGTAAAAAGATCCGATAAGCTTTCAGGTGACCTTCTTTTACAAGCCTTCAGGATTTCTAATCTTAGAAGATGCCTTCTGAAGCTTGTCTAATTGTTTTTTTTTCTAATTAAATCATAATTAATTAGAAGATTATAATGTTACTGTCTAATTGTTTTTATACGTGCAAGATATCTTATGTAGATGCTATATTAGGGACAACTTTGAAGGTTCCAATTGTTGATGGGACGGTGGATTTGAGAGTACAAAGCCGAGCACAATGGTTGTGATGGCGAGAAAGGGTTTCGGTTTTGAATAAGAGTAAAATGAGAGGTGATCAGTTAGTGAGAGTGCAAGTTGAGATACCTAAGAGGTTGAGTAAAGAAGAGAAGAAACTTGCTGATATGAGTAAGAACTAGGTAGCTGCTAATAACAGGAGATGAAAAGAAGAGGTGTTGTTTACATAAGATTCATGATCCCTTGCTTTCTGATATATCTAATGGTTGTTCAAGTGATGGAGAGGATCATCAAGAGGAAGAAGAAAGATGTATTAGGTGAGAGGAGAAATGAAGAACTCTTTCTTTGGGTTTTCCTCTTTAATTTTGGATTCTTTTTACATTTAAAACAAAATGTATGGATTTATAAGGATCATTCAGGGTAGATCTTCTCTCTATTGTACTCAGCGTTTTAGAAATAGGTTCAAGCGGCAAATCGTCTAAACAAAATGATTTTTTTAAAGAAATTTAAAAATCAGTTTAGTTTTAAAAAATTTGTTTAAAGGTTCATCTAATTAATAATCTCTTATATTAAGCATCATATGTGTTACAAAAACAGGCACCACCTAATGATTTTTTTTAAATATTGATGTAATATTATTTAATATATGTGAATTCTTATTTTTTATTGTTAAAATTTTATTAAAAAACAAAAACAGATGTAAAGTTGCAGAAGAACAGAGATATTGGTAAGTGAAATTATTTGAGACAGTTTTGGTAGGGTACATAGTAATTTTTGTATTATATACATATTGAAAACTCAAGATTGATTTCGTATAAAAAAATGGTTAAATACAAGATCAAGATGGTGCCAAAATTTCAAAAGGGGACGTGGTCCATGAATCCATATCTTGTGAAGGATTCGGCGTGTTAGGTGATGATGAACTGTAACATAATATTTTATTTATATCACTAGATTCTGACCCGCCCTTCAAAGGGCGGGTAATTTTTTGGTTTAAATTTTTTCTTAGATTTTCATTATTTGTGTTTTTTTTGTAATCATATTTGTATTTTTCGTTGTAATCACATTTCTGTATAAATTCTTAATCACAATTATTTTACAAAATAATAGCAATTATTAATAGTTGATTCGACATATGGTCGGTTCTTTGTAATCGTATTCCCCATGTACCCATTTCTTTGTAATCATATTTGCATGTTCTAGATTTTGATCCATACATTCAAAACGCGAATTTATTTTTCAAAACAAATCAATTTTATTTGATATAAATTATATTTTGATTATTTATTTACATTAAAATGTTACAAAAAAGCATTATAATTGTGCAGATTATAAAATGTCAACATTTAATAGAATATTGTTTTTATGATAAATTATGTGAAATTCAGCTTTAAATAAAATCAAGATATTTTTGCATTTATTAGCATTATTTTGAATTATTAAATAATTAATAATATTTGTACTCAAAAAAACAATGTGGAGTCTACCCGTAAGTTTGGACTTATATACTCAAAATATTGATTTATTTTATTGATCAAATTTTGCTACCTAAATTAATATAATAATATTCCCTCCGATTTAATTGTCATTATAGGGAAAAAAATTCGTTTCAAAATAAGTGTTGTTTTAAAGTTTTAATGCAAAATTTATATTAATAAAATTCTCCATTTTATTTTTGTATTGGTTGAAATATGGCTAGATGTATATGTAATTGTGTTTATTTTGGAAATATATAAAATCATATGTTTTATTAATCTGTGTGCATAAACTATAACAACAATTAAAATGAAAACGGAGGGAGTATATATTTTGCTATATTTCATTAAATCCATGACATAAATGGTGAATCAGGTGATTTTCATATAATCTAGGTCGGATTTTGGATTAAATTATAAAATTTAATTTAAAAAATTTCATAAAACTTGTTAAATCCCCAAAAAATTATCATTGATCCGTGGTTTGGTAATGGTTGACCCGAAAAAACCTAGATGATTCTAATGATCTTTTTTATTTTTTAGAGATATTATGAGTTACCTAGGTTGTATTTGTGTGGTTGATTACTTCGGCTTTAGATGTTTACGATGAGTTACTGTAAAATGGGTTTATTCAACCCAGTTCGCGCTAAGCTGGGTTATCAAACTTAGATTACATTATAACCATGATTCTTCAGAAATTAGTATATCTTCGTTTGTGCCGGTTGGGATTATCATCAATTTCTGTTTATAACGTCGTAATGTTTTCTCAATAAGCGTTTTAATGTTAGGATGATGATGAGAAATCATGTGTGTAAAAAGATTATTAATAAATATAAGTGGTTACTGGACAAAAAAAAATAACTGCTCCTCCTTGTTAAGAAAGATCGTCTTTTTCAAAAAATAATAAGAGCGTGCATATTATGAAAGAAGTTAGATTCAATTAATATTTAGATTAGTTGTATTTTAAGTTGGACACAATATTTATCAATAGGCATGTTGCTTTAATAGAATAGATATGCAACTTGCTTGCTCAGAGGTGGA